>JAQFYB010000876.1:0-41719 GCA_034694085.1 Pogonognathellus longicornis
TTAATGCATAGGCGAGTGTGGGAGATTGAGTAGGACTAATGCACGTAGCGTGACTTTCTGAACACGCTGTATAACCACCTGGTTTGCAGTTTACTTGACTGGTACCTTTGAAGTGTAGAATTACACACAAGTGTTTGTATTTTTTGTATCCATTATGTTCACAGCGTTTGTATTGGAAGTATTTGTTACAGCAAGTAGTTATTACTATTTTGTGAATTACACGTAAGTAATTTACAGAGAGTGAAGCATTCCAATTCTTTCAATTGCATTGGGAAAATTTGCATAATAAAAATACAAGTTCACAGCTGTGTAGATTCGAAGAAGTGTAAATATTTATATTAAAGTTGTCCGTTTACATTGTGCTATTGAAAAGAAACGCGAGTATCTTGCCATATACTTTAATGCTTACCAGCAGCTTACCTATGCATTGTCATTCCATAAAACTCCTTCTCAACTCACATCACAACTGATAACTTTCGAATGAAATAAATCCTTTGGCTGACAATAGAAAAAATACAATACACTTACACTGCAAAGGATATCGTATTTCTTTTGTAGATTTGTTTCATTCTTACTTTGTTACAGCTTTATGTATTACACAAGTTTCCACTGTGTAATAGTTTGGCATAGCACAGGTGGGTTCGTATCTTCATGGCCAACACATTACGTCTTTCAAACTCTTTTTAACACACATCGCCTTTACTCCTTACAACAATAAATATTTTATTGTACACTCAACATACATTTGACCACATTTACTAATACAAGAATAATATTATTTCTTAAGTACCTACCCAAGTAATTTTGATATTAGAACCTACATGTAATCAAATCAAGGGTCAAATAAATGCTCACTTTCTCCGTTTGAGTATAGGGTTTTTTATTTAAGGTGACTTAGCTTATTGTTAGTCCCATTCAACTAAATACCATAAGAATCCTGTGTGTTTAAGTGCAAGAACTAGCGCGTCGGGCTAAAATTCCAGTGTTTGAAAAAGCCAGGTTGTCGGGTTGATTACATATTTATAAATCATATGAAATGGTCTGGCGTATGTATAGTGGCTGAAAAGCGAAGCGGCGTTTGAAAAGAAGACAAGGGGAGCAGAGCAAATGCAACCAGAAATAGAGGAAAGAACACAAGGGATCTTCCCATTGTCATTTAAATTCTATTTTTAGAGCTAAAGATTTACTTTACACCTTTAGACACAGGATAGTGTATAAGCTACATAGGACAACTAACAACCATGAACAACAAGAACCCTGCCATAATATTCATTGCCCCCCACTAGCTCCAGTGCACTCCGCTACACTTTTACACTTTTACATGTGGCAGTCAGTTTACGTATTGTTTCGTCTATCTTCATTTTCCCAGGTACAGCAAAGTTTACTCTACTAATGTGTCAACGTTCATTATTATTGTTGTCAGAAAGTTAAGTTGAGTAACGTTACTACGTGATATGACTATACACTACATGTACATACAATACCAGCTCCTACCAACATCAATGTGATGTCTGCTCATATAACAAAATCTAATTTGACACCATTATTATTGGCAAATTCAATCGGTTGTCAATGTCTACATTAATTACAGTGTTGTTAATGTTTGCAGTCTCGATGTTGCTTTACAGACAGCACACCACAGTTCCCTATAGTATAATTATTGGCGATAAAGGTTCAAGAGCTTATAGCGGAGAGATGAACTTTATTTGACTTACTGGAAATGTTACGGTTGTTGTTGTTGGCTGTAGTGCAGTGCATTATTGAATGACGTTGAACGACCACACCAGTCGTTTCCTCCTTGTGCAGTAAAACTCTAAAGGACATGGCATGGCAATTGGCATTTAGACACCATGATGATGCATACCACCTACTAGACGATAAGTACCTCGTGCTTACTATAATCTTATGTCATATCATATAATATAGTATACCTCACTGGCGTAGCCAGGGGGGGCAACCCCCCCCCCTCCCCCGAAATCGGGAAAAAATAGGTAGTAATTTTACCTAAAAAGTACCAAAAGTCGATCAATTTTTCTCGCTACCCGCGAATTTTGTCGTTTTTCGTTTTTGCCCAAATTAGCTCAAATTTTTCTCTATATATACCTCATGTTATGAGATTGCCTACCCCCGAACCAAATCCTGGCTACGCCTATGGTATACCTATATACCTTGAATAATATGTATAGTGGAGTGGGAGTCACAGCTCTTTTTGTATAAAGTATTGTATTGTAGCATATTATTATGATTGTTGTCGTCTGGTGTTCAGTACTGGTATTATGACAATTATGAGTGTGTTGTGTGGACTTTATATTGTTTGGACTTCGTAAGATGCAACATCGTAAATGATGACCGTTCACTGAAAAGGACAATATAGAGTGGAGTAGTAATAGTAGTACAGTGAGTGGATTGGATTGGATGGTGTGGTGGATGCTGGAGATTTGTATGTATAGCTTGTATATAAGTAGTATGTGTGATGCATGGAAATATCCAGAAAAGAGGCAAACACAAGGAAGGAAATCTTGGAACATTACGTGTAATGCAAGCTGACGTTAAAAGTGCATCACACACAGTCAAACAAAGCTATAAAAGCATATAGGTACATCAAGTCGTGAAAACTCCCTTATTATTATTATAGTTGCACACTATCTGGAGTCTGTAGCTGCAGGTGAAGGTGTAAACAAGGGTTGAGTTTGACAGCTACGGAAGGACAACCTTGTCTCGGATGGTGATGGTGTATGGTATGGTGATGGTAGTAGTTGCTGTAGTCATAGGGGATCAAGTTCAACCGTGAACCATTCACGGCCATCCAATGCTCTGTGTGTGATTCTTATACTCTTCTTTCTAATAATATAACCACTACCAGAGTCTGGGCATGTGTGTAAACACAAATTTTCAACTTACAGAAAACTTTAAATATGATTCTTAGTTTTTCATTTAATGAACCATGATCTTAAATTTGTCCACATATGTTTTATAGGAAATACTAAGCATGAGTTTAATAGTTTTTTTGCTTATTTAAATTCTGCATGAAAAATTTCATGAAAAATTATATGACAAATTTGTAAATTATTTTCTGTATATTGTACTATGTGGACTCTGTAATTTAAGTAATATTTCTAAAATTTGTGTATAAATTGAGCTTAAATAAACTCTTTGTTTTGAACATAGTCTGAAAATGAACATCTTCATGTTTTTTAAATAAAATAAGTAAAAGTATGATTTTCTGAGTAACTTTAATAGCTGTACACTCAAATACATTGTTTAATAAATATGGGGAGTATTTTAAGGTTTTAAGGAAATTTTTATCCGAGTTCTGGTCCCATAACGACTGGAGATTCGACCGATCGGAGATCATTTCATATAACTTGTGCATGGTGGAACGTTGGTTATTGTAAGGAAAGTACACCCAACAGTTACATACAGTTAGTTACTCTGCAAAGTGTAGCGAGTACTGAGCTGGTGCAGGAGGAGTGCACTACAAACAACAAGAAACGGTACAATAGCGACACGGTTTTAAGGATTGCAGTACAATGTGGAATATTAGGCGAGTATCACGGCAACCAGCACTACCACCCGTGCCGTGCTCGCAGATATAAACATTAAGCCGCTTTCCTTTTACAGTTCGCCCTGCCTTGAGCTTGGATCGGCTTGGATATCAAACTACCCGGGAGCTCCACAACATACACCATCCAGGATCAGCTTATCTACATTCAATCCAATTCCTGTCACACTGAATTTCATCTGTACATTTCCACACTACATGCTCACACAAAAAATGTACTTTGAGGTTTCAAATGTTAAGCTCCTTCTACAGCAATAGCATCCTGAATCGCACACCAGAGATGCCTTCGTTAAACTAAAGTACAAACATATTTTGTAGTTATGATTATCCCACTATACCCTTCACATAATTCCTAGTACATATGAACTACATACAAATGCTAATGCACAATATTACTACACGAGCATTATGGTTTGCCATATAAGGTAAAATACTTCGACCACTAGCAGTCCCTGAACATCCATTCCATAATAATATACTTTTTTGCTATAAAACTCTGGAAATAGTTTGCAATTAAAATACCTAAACACTTTTAGGTTGCCGATGCGTTTGAAAGATTCTGTAGAAAATAAGTAATAGCATTAATTCACCGTTTATTAAAAATACAATAACTATGTAGAATTGGCCAGTTGTAAAACTTTCAATGTTAAACTTTAGCAGATTTAATTTCATTTGAAAACTTTTTACACTGCATGACTGATAGCGGAATAGTAATTGAAAAAAAATGCAATGTTTGTTACATTTTCCCCGCAGTTTTCCTTGTTGCAAAACAAGTTTACATTTAATGCATTTTCTTTGATGCACCTTCTCTTTTTCGGAAGAAAGTTTCTTTATCTTTTAGAGGAATAAAAAGGCTAGTAGATTTGCAGTCGGATGAAAAGGTCGGCTTGCTAGTGAACTTGGAGTTATGTTAACCCAGCATCACGGTATAGTAGTGCGGTGGTTATGTGTAGTCTGCCCGCCCTGGAAAAGATCGCTCTAAATGTATTGTATAATAGCTAAGAAAACTCCTCAGTGGGTTTCTCATAGCATTGCATTGCATTCTAACACTAGCACAAGCCACTTTCTTACACATTCGTTTTCTCCCTTCTTAAATATTTCTTTGCAGCTTAATGGAAATAATATACCTTTGTCGGAATACATATACATTATACATACATTGCTATTGCTACAGAAAGCAGAGCTATGTAGTAGCCGAAATCCAAGCCACTCGACTCACAGTATGTACGCTTCGTCACTTCCCCTTTTCTTACTTTCTCTCAAGTCTCATAAATTATATGAATTTCTTCCTACTTTTGTACTTGCAGTAAACACGCTTTCTGCTTTTCCTCTTGTGCATTCAGCGAAACTTCTTGAAAAGATTACTCCAGTGCTACTTACAATTTTTCTTGGATTTAAACTTCCAAGAAATTCTTTCATTTTATGCGTGTTTGTAACTTCGGGAGTTCGGCTACATCAAATCACATCTGCATGCTTTATTGTAGCATTTTATTAATTCACACAGTTTTACTTTTTAATATCAAGAAAACAGTGAACTAAATGTAAGAGTGTTTGTCATCACATGACTATGTCATGAGTCTCATGCATTAAATGCAAGCATTCTCTAAATAAAATGATTTTTTCGTACATCAATTAAAAAGCAGTGTCCGAATGAAATCATTGTAAATTCCAAACTGTATTCAAAAAGTCTAGCTAGCCTAAATACATAATTCATGGATGACACATTTTAATAGAGTATGGTTCAATTATTCAAATATTTAATATACCTACAGCCAATTGCTTATATTCTGTTTATAAGTAACGCTGATTCACACTATGATTTAGAAAAATCTGGCTTTTACGAGTTACCATTACACAAATTCCATTGATCCAAAGCGTAATATGCTTTATTCTACGGTATATTTTTTACTCGCAATCTTGATTCTCCATATTTTTAACATTTTTACAACATAAAACATAAATGTAGCATAAATTATCGTTGTCAGTATCCTTTATACTTCATCATTGTTAATGTTCACACATCACTTCTATTGCTTATCTACACCGATTACTATTTAGAATGCACAACGTAAATTTTAAGCATACCGGTAACCGTAGTTTAGAGCCCCGTGTACGTAATACTAAAATATGTGCATAGTAATCTTTTTAATAATAAAAACAGTTTAAACATATGAGAACCCCTTTATTATTAGGGATTTAATAATTACCATAGTATTCACAGTAACCAGTAATGAATAAAAGCAAGTTTACTTAAAACCCCTTTGAAAGTTTCTTCCTAATTGATTTGCATTACACTCCCAAAACTAATAACTCTGAGCTATAGTTTAAAGCACAATATTTTATAGTAAGTATAGTACCTTGTTGTACTCAAACGTTTTTACAACAGTGCATTAGCAGGTTGGATGGAATAGTAAAATGTACCTCACGTTGTTTCATTCATGCCGTCATCATGGCATAGTACGTAGAGAGTCCTCCTACAATTTGTCAGTAAGTAGTAATACTTAAGCACTTGATATTCACATTTGTGCTCTGTGATTTCACAGTTAAAACTTGTTTGTTTGCGTATTCGTGCATCATAATCAGGCTTAGGAGATTTGTATTAAACTGGAATGTGGGAGCGGACGACGGAGCTACTCTTCCAAGTTCGTGTCTCTATGTGGTCTCACTATTCAGCATAATCCATATTGAACAACTGCATGCATAATTAATGTGTCTGCGATTTAGAGATGGGAATCCGACCGGAATTCCGACCCTCTAACATTTTAACTAAAATTTTGCTATGGCTTTACATTTGTAAACAAAATACGAATAAACAAAAAAAATCATCGCCCACAGTAGTATTTTTTAAAAACAATATTTTTAAAAACACGCATTAAAATTAGAAGAATGATTTTCGAATATTTGTACCAACTAGCAATAAGTCGAATTAATTAAACCTTTGGCCGATTTCCTCCTTTTATTGTACCTGTACCTGCTACCTAGCAAGATAACTAACCATACATAGATGTGTTCACATACAGTACCAAGGTAGATACAAAACCTTAATCGTAACTTAATTGAATGAATGACATAATATATTCAAATAAAATAAGTATTCTCTATACAAATAAATATTAGTCAAACATTGATATAGCTAACAATGTTTTTCCCAGAGTTAAAAACTACAGGTGAAGGTATGGAAATAAATGAAGGAAAAGTCTTATAACCTTCACATCGTAGAAAAAAGTCTGAAGCACAACACAGCTAATTAAGTTATGATATTTTATGCTGTTGAAACGAAAGAATGTTCGTGAAGAATAAAATTAGATTTGACACAAGTACTTACTCGTTTAGTTCTTCCATGACCATTGCGTTCACACTTCCACATGAAGGCTGCAGCTGCCATATCACTATTTCCCACGTCCATATTTGGACTTAGGTATTGATGATGATGTTTATTTTGATGGTGACTGTTAAAAGTTGATTTTAGGGATGATGAACCACGGTCCATCTCCTGAGGAGCAGATGATGTAGGCGATCTAATGTCAACAGCACCGTAAAACTTTGATGTATTTGTCAGTGCAGTGGTTGACGAGGAGTGGCTTCCGCTACCACCGCTGTGGTTACTACGGTGCCATTGAAAGCGATAATGATTCAGCGAATCTTTTGATGACTCGGGCACAGAGTTTACGACGCTTTTAGAAGCTGTCTTTATGTTAGGGATTGTCATATGTTTCGGAGTTTGCACATCCATTTTAACGCAATTTCTCTAATCGGGCGGCACATTTTTGTAGCGAAGACAAATTTTGTACTGGTAACACTTTCTCAATAAAAGTGTGGTTTCCTCGAAGTTTTTCATGCAAGTTTCTAAGTTGTACTGATAGTTCATTCTGTGCAACATAATTACATACTCACGAAAATTAAAGTTTAAAATGTTTCTTCTAGTTTTTCCTATATAGGAAAATGTAGCAAAAGTAAGTAGGTAAGTATCTTGCCGTGTTGATGTTTATGATAATTTATTATATAGAGACATTAATTATTAGTTGGTATCTTTGTTTAGAGATATTTTATATAGCTGTGTAATGATATTGCATTGCATTAGCAGTATATCCTTAAGTGGCAGTCGTACTTTATGTGTATAATACTAGACACAACATTTTTTCATGTTTCATTATGACCAGGAACAAATAATGTTCTAAAGGCATATTTGCAGATAGGAATTAAGGTTTAAAGTAAGCATTGTCAGGAAGTCGAAGACCAAAAATGTGCTACCTTCATCTACTTCATATTGTATTCCCCCATGTCCCATGTTGTTGATTTTGGTGTTACTATGTCTACTGTAGAGGTAACTTCTAAATGCATAGGTACTTCTTAAGTACTACAGGGGTATTTAAATATTAAATACGCTGACTGCACAAACATCCTTCTATGAAATGGGTTTGTGTTTTAATCTCAATGTTTGAGTGTTTTCCTGAAAAGTGCAAGGGCCGGAAATGAAATTGTTTAATAAGGAAATTAATGAATGAAATTTGCATGTAGAGAGTTTTTTGCAAGAATTATAACAAAGGTTTATAAGCCGGGAACTTTAATACCACACAGGACTGACAATGAGTTCATTACTTTCCCAGCAATGCAATACTCTCCCTCAATCCCAGCATTCCAGTGTAAAATAAATTGTTATTGTGCGGGGCTTTATGACACTTTGTGCCACAAGGCGAACGAGCACCATGTCAACTACACTGCCTATAATGTAAAGCTTTATTATTCCACTTTACCTTCAAGGTAATTATATTAAAATATCATCTCAGCATGCAGCTAAACAGTAGTCTCTATTTTATGCTGCTCAATTTCGCTTAAATTTACCGAAAAGGTCATAAAAGTAACCTCCATTTCATGAGTAACAAAAAGCCAACCATTAGTTTGAAAATGAAACTGTAAGTGAGACGCAATACACACTCGACGAAAATAACGAAGAGTTTAGTGAGTATTCAAAGAAGTTACTAGATCTTTAAGGACAAAATTGAATTGAGATTGTCATTGTTTCCGAATATTCCTCGTGTACTGTGTACATACAAATAGAGAAATGATTTTGAATATTATGATTTCAATCTTTTTCGCAATTTTTTCAACGAAATATTAAATATTGGTAGGGGACATTGAAGAGTGAGTGAAAATCCAATTTGGCAGGGTATAAATATTCAGTACGTGTCACATACTATTATACAAGAGTGTATTAAGCAAAGACAAGACTGTGACATCATGTGTTATGAATGATAACAAAGTTATTATTTTGCCGTCTGTAGTTTTCGTACATTTATTAACAACGCAGTTCGGGTCAAGAGACCTTTTTGTATTTGATTTGAAGTTCTCATAAATGAAGTGGTGGCTGTATGTTGCTTAACGAGTTTTTAATGGAATTGATTGTGATTTGTGAGCATAGCTGAGGGTTCAAGTGAGCAGACAATGAGAAGGCCGACTGGAAAGAGAAAAGGGAGAGGCAGAAGATGGGGGGCCAATATTTTGTCTAAATTTATGAATTTATTTTCATGTAGTTTGTATTGTGTCCTCTAAGCCGTGTTTCTGTATCCCATTATTACAACTGTGACAGTACCGCACCGTTGTTTTTCGACTACTTTTATGTAGTCGAGTTTCACCCGGCAAAGCTGGTATAACTGCTACTTAGGTCATTCTGGTGACGAATCGTCGTCCACATACACACTTTGCAAATCAGGTAAGCAAATTATGCTTGATAAATAATAAGATAACCGCAGTTCAACTTGAATATCAATCAATCTAACCTAATACAGGTTTTCGCATTCCGCTTATTTCTCACTTGCATCTTTTACTCACCCCTAAATATAGTAAAGAATGTAGAAAAATACTTTACTGCAGTTGTGCACAGAAAATTAAATAATTTTATTGCTGTTTACAAGCAATAATTTAAAAATTACACAAGTGTGTACATAATATCAATTTTCCTGTAATTACATTCTCCCTTTGTTAGTAATTTCTTTAAAACTTTTATCATACTTACAGGCAGACCGCACACCTTAATAACTTACTCTCGCTGAATAGTACAGATATATTATACTGCTTAGATATTTCTAAGATCTTTGGCTCTCATGACTTAGTATGTACACAAAATGTTTTTTTTTCTATTTGTATAATATCAGAGCACAATGTTTACTTATATAACAGTATGGGCCGTGGGATGAAGAAAGGAAGGAAGGGTCGAAGGGAGAGTTAAGTTAAAAAATGACGAAGACGGAAGAGAGGTGATAAATTTTGCAAAAGTCACTGAGATTTAATCCTTCCAAACATATTTCATGAGGATGACATGAACAGTCAACGAATATAGTTTTTTGGAGTCTGTTGCCGTGTACGAGTGATCTTACTTCAATCCTGCTCTCTTGATAAAAGCGCTTTCGTTTACCTACACACTACAACACAGCTTTGCAACTGTCTCACTTAAATAAGAATAACTAACAGAATACAGTTCAGTCTCTAAAGATTTTCCTCACCCCACGTACGGAGCACTTTCTATTGTGTGCACTGCTACATTTTGATGCAAAGAAAAGAGTGGGCTTTGTGTAATGCACACAGTATAAAATATACAAGTGCATTTTGTAAGATTGTGTGTAGCACACATCTATTTAGATTTTGAGTTGCCCAAGATCTTATATACACTCAGCGTTTGCACTCACCCTACAAGACAGCACATAAATATTCTCTGTCCAGCAGCGATAGTGTACACCACACATTACACATTACATCATGACACTATACCACTCCACTCTCAACACTAATATTAGCTAAAGCTATACCAAACCAAACACAATAACATGGTGTCTCTCTATACTGAAACGTACATAAGAATGGTTTTTTACTGATAATCTTCGGTACTGAAACCAGTCCAGCATTTAAATTGACTTTGCTATGTTTTATAGCTGGCACTTATACACAGAATTAAGTGTCGACCTAAATTTTAAAAATATACCTGCTATTACACACAATGTGGGTTGCTATTCTGTTTATTTTCCGGGACGCATTTGTAACAATGTAAGATTTACGGACGTAAGAAGACCTACATTGAAGAAATACAGTCTCCAATGAAAATGCATTATAATATCTCGTATATAGAAGATATATTCAAGTGACTGTTTACATTTCTAACATACTCACATATTATACTGCGACCAATGAATTTCAGTCACAGACACACAATACAACATTCACTTAATATATTATATACAAAAGACAAATACCATGCACCACAATGTATGTGCACCATAAATAAAGGACAACTGCACACCGTGGGAATCATTCGTGTACATGTTAAAAGAGCAATACAATAAATGAACATAGTACACCAATCTTCTATTAGAAAAAAAATCCATAGCCATTCTCATCAAGAAGAAAAAAAAATAGAAAAATACGAAATAATGATGATGGTGAGATAAATGTTCTTTTAAAAATTAATACGGAAATCATGAGACGATTTTGGAATAAAATCAACGTATATTTTTGCTCACAATGCCAATAAAATTGCTTTTATAAAATCAATTAATGAAGAAACAAAGGTAGAGTAGCTAAGTTGCTATCATCAATCATATTAGTTGTTTGGTATGAATTTAAATTTAATGATGAAAATCATTGCCAAAAAAATCATTATTTATTTACAATGCTGTCAACAATGTTTTTTTTAATATTTCATGACAGTTGCATGATTTTTTTAGTTGGGATAAAGTATGCGTGGATGTTTGCATATTATTTGACAATTTGAGTCGCTCCGAAGTCTATTTTATCACAGCACGCTGCAATCAGAGAACAATGGAGCAGGATGTTAATGCAATGCAAGTTTTTCAATTTGACGTTGTTGATGGGGTTCTTTTGAGTTTTTCGCACCTAGAAGTGAAACTTTCTACATGAAGGTGAATATTCGTGTTTGTGCTGCATGCGTATTGCGTATTGGTGACAACTTAAGTAGTAGAATGGAAAGTCAACATGCATACATTTTACGATGTGGAATTTTGATCAGTCGCTGAGTTGGAGTTCCCCGTTCAAACTTAATGCGAGAACGCAACTCATTTTCATAAGTAATGCCAAGGAAATGCTAATGTGAGTTGCACGATGTATCGTAAGACGTAACATTACATTACACTTTTCCTGCACACAATATGCTTTAACCTCAACCTCCTTCTATGTGATTGTTAGTTTTTTCTCGCTGGGGTTTCTTTGCGGGTCTCGTGCAAATCCTATCTAGTCTGGCTGCATCGTGGAAGAGTGAGAGAACTTTCCCAATAAAGATTAACAAAACAAGAGGAGAGGAAGGGTCTTAACTCTAAGCTCAATTTTGGTTTATTGTTATGTCGCTATCAGATAAAATCTTACTATTTCGTATAACATTGTACTACCACTCAGCTATACATCTACACTAAGGCTGTATCAGATTCCCCTGAACACAAGTTGCTTTCATCTTGTATCTCTCTATACTCTCTTACATTAAATACCAAGTCTGTGTTGTAAAATGCATACAATTTTATTAAAGTTTTTATTTTCGTATAAAATTCAGATACATTATCATAATATTATATTGTGTAACTAAATATAACGTAAGATTTGTATTTTTTACAACCGCAAACGACAAAAAGCGTCTTACGATTAAAAGTCTTATAAGTATGTAAATGCTAAATACAGACAGATCGTTGTTGTTGACAGTATATTAAACGACATACTATTTAGTGCCTTAACTATACTCAGATGACATCACAATGGTTTTTATCATTCGTACTAATAATGTCGGATTAAAATATTTTCCTTTGTGCTTACTTGAGTTATAAAAGTAATAACAGCAGCATTTTAATCTGATAAAAATCTGTGGGAAGTGTACAAAGGTATATACCTATATACATAAATACATTTACGACGTGACGCAGATTTCCTTACTAAATTTTTATAGAAGGATTTGATATGAACAGAAAGCCTGAGAGTGTACATAGAATTTATCATTTATGTTCTCAATGGATATCAACAATGGCGTAAAGAAGAAATTGCATTTTTGAGGGCTCTGGAATTTCTGACTGCTTTTGCCGAGCTGCATCTTAAAATACCTTACTACGACTATTACAATGTCTACACAATACGAACTAGTGTCAAATAACTGAATTCTGTACTCGTACATACCTACACCCTCGACATTCTTAGACACTTCCAGTTAGAGAGCTAGCTTTATTAGATGTTCCAAGATAACAGAGTGGGTGCAACTATATTTTTGCATTTATATATACGTCTGTATAGAACTATTGGTATATCCCGAACTTTTCTTGTGTATTTGCTGTTTTCACTCTCACTTCAACTCACATCACATCAACTAAATCCAGATTCAGCTCCGTTACTCCTGTCGCAATCAATCTCAATAAAAAGTTCCCAGAGATATGAGAATGATTTCATTTTTCTACACGAGCATATAGAGTATTACTATACCATAAACAAACCGCAGCGACAAATTTTTCCCCACTCCTTTCTTTCTTAATATTAAACCACAATGCCTGTACCTATACATTATTACATGTAGGACATAATAATGGAAGTGTATTCTAGATATATTTATATATAGTTTATACGTCATAGAGCAAAGTTCTACGTATGATATAATCTACGTGCAAGGAGTGCAAGAAGGACAGAAAGCACCTGAACACAATGAAAATGAAATACCAATAGGATTATTGCCAATATAATGCAATATCTTGTGTAGTTTCCATAAAGAATGCACATCAGAAACCTCATACGGACTATGGCAAAAACATACGTACTTACTTTTCCATTACATTCTACTACAAACGTTCATATCCACTTACTCGACCGCAAACAACAATAATGTAGCAACAATATGTTGTCGTTCCATTCCATTACACCATTATTATAATAAAATTACATAGCACACACTCTAATAAACTTTCACGTTATTTTCAGCACAGAACGAGTTAAACGCACACACACAACGTGCCTCCAATTCTACATTATAGACACTTTTCATGTACGTATAGCTACATTTCAAACATTTGATTTGAATGGTGGAGAAGTTAGTACTACTACCACGGTGAGGTTGGAACACGACACAGAAATGCAATTACCCATATGTACAGATCCACACTCACTGATTTTCAGATTCAGCGTACATAATACAAGAATAATACTCTAAACGAGCAAGTATGAAATTGTTGTAGTAAATAAATATTTTTTGCCAATTAGTACAAGATGTTTAGTTGTGCTATGTATAATAGTTGCAGTATAAACAGTAAAAAACTCTTTGCACAATTTTTCCACTTATCACTCGTAGCACATGGATGGATGAGTGTTTCAATATTTACAAACTGGATAAGCGTTTGAGATGTTTGTGACAATCCATTGATAAAAAGTGAGTATAAAAACATTGCACACACACAGCACACAAAGTGTTATTGGAAGCGGAGGTATATAGAGGTAGCCATTCTATGCCAATGCCAATGCGAAGAGATACTAATCCTAAGTGATGCTACAAAGTTCTTGGTTAAAAAGGTTTCAAGTTTAAGTGTGGGACATTGGGATGCGAGAGAGCACACTAGAACACACATAGAAATACTTACACTGCTATGTTGGTAGAAAAGACGATAAAGTGTTGGGGCTACTCTACAAGAAGCATGACTATGGCCAAGCAAGCCACGCGATGCAATGCGAGAGACTTGGTTGAAACGAGTTGAGTAGAGTGGCAGAATTGTTAAATCGTGCACCGTGCCGGGTACGAAATAATCCTCAGAAACTCCAACTCCAAACGGCATTCATGCCGTCGTCGTAGTATAGAGTAGACGTCGTAGTAGTCGTAGTGGAGTTCGTGGTCACAGACTCAGACTCACAAGAAGAGACGTGTTCGGCTGCTATGCTATGGCATGGCAGCCTCAACCTCAACCAGTATTTTACTCGTCCTCGTACTTTCAGAGACTGAATGGAGAAAACGAGGCAAGTTTCGGGCCTTTTCGTCAACGCAACTCTCCTCTTCCTTCAGTTCCTTCACTTGACTTCACTTGACTTCGTTCCTTCCCAGTTGCATTTGGATTTGGACTGCATTCGACTTCTATTACGCCATAATGCTCCACTACTACCAGTCACTAGTATCCCTCCTGTTTTCCAACAGTAAAGTCTCCTTCTTCAAGCTTTCTCGTCTCGTCTCACCACCACCACCAGTCAGTCCTCCATACACACACACACACTTTGTCTATAAGCCACTCACACAACACACTAGCACCATCCCATATGCACAAATACCTTTCCTACTATCTATCCACTAACTATAGGTACTGTCTGAGATGCTTCAAACATCCTCGCTCAGACTACCTTTGGCTATATACAGATTCAACATATTATTCCACTCTCGTCCGGTTTAATGTCCGTCTCCGTCGACCTTAGCCATGTAATATTGAACTATTACCTTTATTACGCACCGAAAATTCAACCTTATTCAACATCTTCGTCCTAGTCGAGCCCTTTCCTCATACCTTTTCATTGATCTACACCTTCAACACAAAATAAGAAGAAGACCCCCTTCCTCTTAAGTGCAGGTACTTCTTTAAACTTTACCTTTTCCATATTACTCACTCTATGTTTTATGTGATTCGTGAGCTTACACTTTAATATCTATATAGTTTGTAGATTCATTTTGCATAGAAAGGTACTATAGCCATATGCACTTTAATATTTTGATTCGTTGTTTTTTTTGCAATAATATGCCTAGGTGTATGTGTGCTAAGTATTAAACCAATAGTGGCTAATCTCAGTAATCTTGTTATAACTTATAAACATAAAAGTCTGTGTTTATTGTTTGATTTTATGAAGAACTTAGAATTAATATCATGTTATTGTTAAAACAGGCGGGACTAAAGCCAAGGAATTTCATGAATATTGCACATTGTCACCAAGTTTTTTCTAAATATTTGTAAGAAACAATTTACAGTCTAATTACTAATTTGACGTTAATTTATATCAAATGAATATTATACTGATTGCTGTATTTAGAAGACAACTCACGTTAAATCATGTACAGTCGATACTACATGAAATCTTATGTTGTGTTTGACTGTACACCACTTTTACATAAATACTTGAGTGGGGTACTGTAGAGTTCATGATGAACACAAGTTTATTTTATCGATGCGATAGATATGTCATAATGGTCGTAAATTAGGTTTATCTCTCTTTATATATATACGAAAGGCAAAGCGTATTAAAAACGCTTTGAGAACTGATGTGGAGCACAATGTAAGTATTCACTACTTTTAATGCATTACAACTGCACACAGTGCATCTGACATCATGCTGATATAGTTCAGTCGTGTCAAGCGAGAATGATTTACACCCAGCAGAGTAAGCTTTACTTGCTGTTCTTCCAATCAGTCGTTTTCCTGTGTAATTCTATTACGATACTTTTCTGCAAGATGGGTTTGTTAGGAGATTGATAGAAGCCAATTTTAATTTAACAATGGCTACGAATTGTACACAACGTGCATCCGTCGGAACGGATACACAATAGGTGTGGTGACATTCAGTCCAACGATGCAAACACAAAATTGCTATGTAGAGCTATGGAGTTTTATTCTTTAAATAGAAATGCAATATTTTATGGGTTCTATACAAAAGAAAGATTCAGCTTTCAACACGAAAATAATATGTTTTGAATATTAAATTCACACTTGTCCCTTTTACTGGTGGAGTCCAACGTAATTCATCACAACAGTATCAAATTTCCCTAAATATCTCCCTCCAGCAATTATACTAAGTGTTAACGACTTATTGAGCTATATGTACTATACAGTCTCAAACAATGAAATCAGCGATGTTTGAATCTTTTTCTAAGAATTTTTAATTATATACCTAAAAAGGTGGTACAAATATTACACAATAAATGATTCGCTTAGATTTAGTTTTGATACAACCTTCTTCTGCACTCCATATAGCTCTACCGTTTGCATTTAGACTATCCTATAAATATTGGCTGGAAACTGGAAAGGTATATTAATACTATTTGGTGCTATAACGCTACAACAATTGATTTAGTGCAATAGGATCCTTTAAATTCTAACTTTGCTAAAAGCCACTCTACTACAATTGTGATACAGATATCGTAATTTTGGGTTTTATGAAGTACTAACATAGTTGAGTACGGCCATGCCTCATAAAATGAACAGTCTCTACCAAGGAGAACAGTATTATGAGCTTATAGTATAAGATAAATATAGTAAAGAGTTAGTTACAGAAAAATACATAGTTGACAGTTCTAACGGAATGAGTACGCTTCCATCTCAATGAGTACAAAGTAAGCATCCAGTACTTACTGTTAATGTGATTTCGTTGGAAGAATGAGATTATAAATAAAATAGCTTTGTAGCACTTTACAGCTATCCATTATTACACAACGTCCAAAGAGGACAGGGTTTGTTATAGGTACTTGCATTGGTAATATCCATCCACATCTTTACAGCAGTTCCGGAAAACTTTCAAGTTGCTTTCTGTTGCACTGAACTGATAATATCATTGCTTCCATTTCCATATTAGCTACATTATCTGTATTTGTAATAGTGCCAGAAGAAATAACGACATTATTGCTCAGTAAACGGAAGAAACTAATTAATGTAACACTCAGCTCAAAATGATTTTAAGACTTTTTTCATTATGTAACACATTCTGTAGAAAACTTAACGTTTCAATCACGAGATACAGTTTGATTAAACAAATCCTTAGAGCATGCAGGTAATAAACAGAGATAACTCCATTACTGAATTCTGAAAAGCGGAAGGATTGTTGTACTGATATTGAAGAAGGTTAGGCAATAATTCCCTCGTCGAAGAAAAAGTCAATTGTGAGGCTCAGGTCGTTTCATGTTAGTAGAATGTCTAACCAGGACGATGTACGAAGTTTTCATTGACTGAACTTGGGACAAATGAACACTTCAGGAAATGTTTATATACAAACGACAAAAGTTGAGTGTAGTAATGACATTGATATTGGATGAAGTCGGTGTGGCAAGTGAACATAGATATTTGCATCACGTTTTCATTGCCAAGCAATTCAACTCTAAGAATGCAAGGCAATATGCAATATTCCTTGTTTTCTTTTCATTTATTTCTAGATTGCGATGTGAATTATTGCGATGTGAATGTTACGTAGTAATTTGATCGTTCTCAATATCGTTTACCGAAACAAGTTGAGCATAAGCATTCAAAACAACAGTCAAACTTCACAAAAACTTGACTGAAAATAGCAATTTGACACCCGCTCTATAACTTCGCACTTTTGCTCAACTTTTCTATTACACTGTGCAGCTGTGAATTTTGAACAGCTCCAAATATTAAACTTTAGTTTCAAATGGTTTCTTTCATGTTTGTATATATGATGGTGGAATAGCTACATACGATATAGTTATTACTCTCACATGTAGCTGAGACATATTCAGCAAAACGCTGTGTCAATCTACCCTGATGTCTCAACGATGTTAATACATGAAATTTATAAAGCATTGTAGTATGTATATACAATCTAGTTTTAAATCACCTTTAGCATTATAATATTACATGTATATATAAGTACATTTTATTCAGGTTTTACCTCATTTGCTTTAATTTTTAAGCTTTAATTTTCGCTTTAATTTGGCTACTATCAAATTTATACAAAAATCCATATTTCAAAAACTTCTTGTGTATGAATTATAGTAGGTAGATTCAAATGCAGCACTAATATTATGAATGAATTCCTTATTTTTTGGACGTTGTATGTTACGGCGATATATACTGTGCGCATTGTCTCGAGCATATTATGTTGTGTGTGTACATAACATGCATACAATAGGTGAGCATGATAGAAGAACAATAGATCACAATTTGTAATCAATGGTAATGATTAAGATATCAGACATCAAATGATGGTAAAGTGCTAAAGAACTCGTGTACAGTGCAGATTATCACCCAATTAAACAAAAGACAAGAGCAGGGTCAATAATATGACAGCTTGAGTACAGACTGTAACAGAAGATAAAACAAGGATGGGGTGTAAAAATAAGAGGAGAAAATAAGAGAGGGTACACAGGGTGCTCAATATTTTACAACTGATATTTTCGGTATTTCTAAATGTCAATCTTTCCAGAAATGACTAATTGAAGAATTGAAGCAAATGCATACAATGGACTCCTGGTATGACCCAAGATTTTGATATCAACGAAATAAAAATTGAGCTTGAAATGATGAATTGAAAAATTCAATCGAATTTCGAAGTTAGATTGCTTATTTAACTAAAGTTTTACTAAGTAAAGGTAATTGTTTAAATTCTATCGCTATGTAAAAGTATAAAATATTTTCAATCTATCTTAACATCACGCGCATCATTTTCTATCTCACTACACGGTTCAATACATCATAAAGCCAATTATATATAGCGGATTTCGATTTTGTGTTGCAATATTGAAGCGAATACCTATATCAACCCATACATAACATTTTTATACAATTATGTATTTAAAATGAATCTGAGCAAGTATCAGTAAAGACCTACCTAGATGATTGGTTTCTTTATGGGTAGGTATAGACCAAGTGTACGCATAGTTGCAAGAATTTGTCTAACTGGAAAAGAGAGATGAAATTCACAGTGGGTAATTTCATGGCTGGAAGGAAAAAGTCTAACCCCTATGATGCTCGTTCATTTTACTTTGGTTTATTTGCCAAGGACGGTTCTCAATTAATATTGATAAGCTGCACATCTGAACTGAATCTAATCCTTGATGTGAGCAAGAGAAGTATTAGCTTTGTATTTGTGGATTGAGATCGATTAGAATACAGAATACAGAGTTTGATATTGTGCGATCTCTGAGACAACCCGTATAGCCAGATCACTTCTTGAGGCCTTACTCATTCGGTGCTCAGTTCACTGTCACCCAGGGGTGGATCAATATTCCTATCAACATCAACCCTACAGGACAAACACGTATCCATAAGGCTCATTCATTTAATATATCTAACAGAACAATTTTTATATTACAATATCATCCCAATAATTCAACCGAAGTACTTACACATTTGCAACATACCTATACTTTTATTCGAAATAATATGAATTACGATTAATGCATTCTTCTATGAGGCTCAAAATGTTTCTGAAATATATAAAAGTTCCGTCTCAGTGTATTGAAAAATTAAACTTCACAATTCAAAAATATGACACAGAATATTTAAAATTAATTAGAGAGTACAATGCGGTGGAAGCTACTGCAATACACCTAGAAAATGCTGGTAAACTAAACAGAAAAACTAGTCAGATTCTGGTATCTGTATTATGAGGGGTAATAAAAACTTTTCAGTGCAGTAAAGAAAACTGATTGGTGGGTGGTGATAGGTACCGTCCTAATCATAAACAACACTCTGCTCGTAAAATACGGTTACCTATGTAAGATTAATCCTGTGGATGGCAATAATTGTTCTTTTACCATTGAGCGTACAAATTAAAAAAACGGTTAGGATTTAGGATTGGGTTAAATCACACTGAACAAATAATAGATTTTTACAGAAATTCTCTTGAGTGCACTAAATTACAGACGGGACGGGAGTGATGTTAAACCGTAAAAATGAATGTTCTCTGTTCGTAAAACCTAAACGTTAATTATCGGATCATTAACTATAATGTAGCCAAGGCTGTATCTAGTGGAAGGGCACTAGGTAATATGCCACCCTCCTCCCCCCCCCCCGAAATCCCAAAAATAGAGGTTATTTTACCATAAAAGTGCCCTAAATTGCAAAAATTGCAAAAGTTCAATTGTGGCTTATCTTCTAACCTTTCTTATCGCTTATACATACATACGATCAACTAGGCGCTTTCATAACTCTTTTTGGTGGAAATTATTTTAAGACCTTTGATACAAAATGTTTTTATTTAAAAAATCATTTAAACTTCAAAATTCATGCAAAACGTTAACTTTTGTTCTCGTAATTCCAATTTAAGTATGTATATAACTTCTGAAATAAAACCCCAAAGTTAAAAATACGTAAAAGTAGTATCGTATACCGACTACACCATTGTACGAAAGAAAATCGACAATTTTAGGAATACAATTATGGCAATGGTATTTTGAATTAATGTTATTTGCTTATTTTTTTGAAAATCCCAGGCAGAGGAGAGTGGTAGCCTAATAGTTGAAGGACAATTTGCCTATGATGATATGTCTAGAGATGGTACCCCTTCCAACATTGATTCATAGATACGCCATTTGTATGAATGGAAATGATATTAATTAAGCAATTCTCAATTAGCCACTATTACCTATATACACTTGTGAAGGGGTGCGCACAGTGGCACTAAAAATGCAAATACTAAGTATGACTTTACACTTTAAACGAACTTGAATAAGAGTTCTATTTGTAGTGTTAAGCATACAAATTAGAATGAGAGATACAAGAAATAATTACAATTTAAGCTCAAGGATGTTGGGGTCGATAGTTAATGTGATTTCTACAGAAACTGTATACAGGAATGCACTATTCATTCAGACGACATCAGTTTTGTGGCTTGTACTAAATTAACAGTTTAGTCAGACAATTTCCCACTTCTTTGAGATATAGCTAGAGGTAATTTGGTCTCGTACTGTGCATAAATATATATAACACTTTTCGTTCTACCCCTACCACACTATATTATTCATTACATTGTTGGCAAATCATTTGTATTTTCCTATTTTAGAGTGCATATAAAATGCAACCAAAATAGAATAGAATGATAATACAAGTCACATTAAGATGCTTTCAGTACTGGCAGCGTAAATGCCGTATTGAAACGTAAAAATGCGTAAAAAAGTCAGCATGTCGATATTTCTATTTTATTAGTAGGAACAAAAATTCAGTTACACTCGCATAACGCAATGTATTTTATACGTAATATTAGCAATGCAAATGAAACAATATGTAACCTATTAATATAATAGTTATTATCTAACGCTAACTGGGTTACTTATTTCAACGAGGTTATAGCTCAACATTTATTTTGCATGGTAAGTAGAGAGAGTATGTAAAAGGTTTGATGACAGCTAAAAATAATTGTATTTTGGTAATATTGTAACGTAAAGTTATAATATAAATGCAGCTAAATCATCTCAACAGTACCGATACCTAAATATCTATTAAAATTAAATATAAGCAGGAAGCATGTACAACGGAGGAATAACATTAGTGGGTTGAAAAAGAGAAAAGGGTTGGCTAATTTGTTGGAAATTAGACCACAGCAGGAAAGCATAGACCCTTCAACGACTGGGCCGTGAAATTGCATCGTTAAGGTGTCATCTCAAAATTCTCAACTCTCACACTCAACCATTCCATTTTCCGTCGTGTTGGTATTTTCCCATTCGGGTGCTAAATCATACAAATAAAATAGGGATGTATAATGAGATACAAACTCATCCAACTACTCATAATTTGTATAACATTAGGGGTCACAGATTTTCAGCCTGAAAACATTTGAATTTGCGCTATAATACTATGCAAGGACTAAAACTTTCAAGTGTCATATCATGTCCTGTAAGCCAAACTCGTCTTTCAGCCATACCTATATAATATTATACGTCAAACTATCAGTACAATAATTCATAAACAATCAATTCAATTTTTAACAAAAGCGATTGTAGTATAATTAAAATATAACTTAAAAGACGTATTATTTGTGACACTCAGTAAGTTTTACCTGAGTTTATAACGGTTTACTTGCTTTGTCGCTCGCCAAACTTTTGGGATACCTTTATAAATGTATTTCTTCGTCAAAAGCTGATTTTAATTCCCCTCGTCTTATATGATAATGGTTCTTAATTTAAATTGCAGCATTACTTAATGCTTTAGGGAAAAAATTACACACAATTAATTTCTGGTTTTAATTAAAACGAGTAAAATTTTGGGTCATTAAATAAATAGGATTCGAGTCAAGTACACTTGTGCCACATGTCAGTCAGGCTCAAAGAAACGTATATGCAATCTAATGTAATTCTGCAGCCGTTTTTTAAAAAAATCAGGTTAATCAAAGCAAGTACAATAGGCATTAATATTTCTTGGAATCACACATTTTTAAGGTATTTCTACCAGAGTAAGTTATATTTGTATGTATAAAATAGACGGAATGAAAGTACCTAATGGAAGTTTGCGTACTATCATAATGTCTTCATGGAAGTGCCTAATACTTCTCTTATTTTTCTTTCTTGTTTCTGATTAGAAAGTCTATTAGTGCTCGGAACCACTTTACCACCCCTTGTATAAAACTCAGCTGATGATAATTGTTATCAAGAAGAGACAACCTTTCCATATATACACTGCACCAATAGCAATAATAATGCATGTTCAGTGCAACTCAAAGGCACTTAATAGAAACATTCTTAAGTTCAAATGCTATGCAATGCCTGTCATACGAACAACTAATGAAAAATAGTATAGGTATTGATATAGGGATGCTTGATGGCAATATTCGTAATGACATGCCACCATAATACTCCTTAACCTTAAGTAATGTCGTGTTCTACGTCTATTCCATATTGTATGTAGATACATTATTTCTTCATCGTTGTTCATGTGGGTTAGAGACAGGAGAGGCGAGAGAGCTTAGAAAAGGCATTTAAACCTTACCAGGGGGTAACGCAACGTAACGCTGTTCCTTCTAATAATATTAGAGGAATACGAAACTCCGAAATTCAGCAACATGTGCCTTTTTTCCTTGATGGCTTTTTGTTGGTTGGTTTTAATGTGTGCTAGCAATAGTAGCCCCAAATCACATCAAGCAGTATTGTAGTCTACTTTTAGTCTTATCGTTTTTGTTCGATTCTCCTTTTCGCACTTAAGATTTTTTACACGCTGCTACAGAAAAGTAACTACCTACCACGTAGAAGAAGTATATAGTGTGGCATAAAACTAAATTACAATGCATTACTCCGCCACTACAAATGAAGGATCCAGGACTCGTTGTAGATATATTTAGGTATAAACAACAGTAAATTAGACAAAGCCCTGGCGTAAGAGCACTAAAATTTTATGTTTACAAATTAAGATATCATTTACTACAGGAATAAATGTCTTACCTTTTTATTGTGAATGCGATTCTCTGTTTCGTTGATAAAAGAAAAAATTGTCGTCATTGTTGTGGTATGAAATGGAGTGGTATTCAGAGTCACTCCAACACATATTTTTTGTACAAATGTACTAGGATTGCCATGCTCGTGATTGTGATGTATTTCAGCAGCATTTATATCCTTAGTAGTTGAGCTAGTGTCTTCCATCATTAATTTCTCTCGTGAGTCATGAGACACTAATGCTGTGGAAAAACATTTCCCTTCTTGTTCGGACTCGGATGTAAGTAGGAAATCATTACCCATATTGTTTTCACACTGTCCCTTCTCAATTTCCCTACTGTGCTCGCCATTCCCATTATTGCCACACTCTTTTCTGTTTTTTCTCAATGTCATAATGCGAATGCTGACATTTCTACCATCCTTTTCCTCGTGATCAACGACAGTGTCACTATAATTGGTGTCATTAGTGTTTTCTATGTTATACGACACGATATCCTGGCTATTGCTACTACTCGTCGTATCACTAACACAAAATTCATTGAAATGATGCTCATCCTCACTTTTCGAATTTTCGAGATAATTATCAACATACACAATACTTCTGAATGCATCATCATGTTCCTGTATAGTTAAAGTATTTGTTAAATATTGTAATTGTTGATGTGTTGTATGAGACGTGTCATTCGTTGCCTGGGAGGAATAATTAGAATCTACGCATGAAGAGGTCCTTCGCATAATATTATTATGCTCTCCTTTTATTTCACATTGACAAGAATGCATTACTATTGGATCATTATTATATTTCTCCCTTTCTTCCAGGTTCAGAAATAAAGAGGGAGTACCCTGAAGTGTATTTTCTCTTAGTTCCATCTCACTCACAACCAGTTTATGTGTATTTGCTAACAGAGATTTGTGTTTGTCGGGAGTAGACGTCGTTGTGTTATGTTTCAAGGGTAGTGATGGAGGTGGTGGCGATGATGATGTAGAAGAAGAACACTCGGAACCTGCACGAGCCTCAGAACTCGACTCAGTTTTCCCACTTCTGTCATCATAATCATTATCTAGGGAATAAAGACGTTGACGTTGACATTGATTTTCACGTTGTGTCAGAAGTTGTGAATCTGCTGCAGTTTCTAGACCGTCTTTGTCGCTCCTCCATGTTTTCCCTTCTCCAGATTGCGAATATGCGAATGGCTGGAGCGGTGATATCTCACTGGAGAACCAAATGCTGTCACCATCATCACCACTGTCACAAATCTTATTGCGAGGCTCATTTCTAGAATCATCTGTGAAAGATTCTGGAGAAGAATTCTTGTCCAGACTGATTAGTATTCCGGCAGCATCCTTTCCAGTTGCTGTGTTGTCACATTCAATTTTAGAATGGGGTGTCTCCCAACCTTTTTCTGTCTCATATGATTCAGTCTGGTTCATCGTAAGCACATTTTCTCCCGTGCACTTCAAACTTTCGTGTAAAGGAGTGCTGGACGTTTCCAGTTTATCATCCACAGTATTAACATTTTCATTTTTGTGTGCGCATTTGATTTCTGGAGTATCATTTGTCCTTGTAGACGGATTTTCATTTCTTGACTTTGGATATTTTTGAGTTGCACTTCCAGCTTCTGTTTTTATGGTAGGAGTAGTAGTTGCATTTAATTCTCCAGTCCTTTGTGTGGGAGTTTTTTTATTTGTGAAGCTCTTAGTGGTCAATGCTTTTGTCTTTGAGTATTTTAGAGCTTGATGTGGCTTGGACTTGAGTGTGGTGGAAGTGTTAGAGTTTTTAGACAAAGAAGAGGGCAATGCTCTTTGACATGTCAAAATGTTGCCCATAAGTCTTCGAGGGGAATCCCTTTCTTTTATTTGAAGCTTTTCTTTACACGAAGATGATAATACCCTATTGTGGTTTGAATGTGTGGATGGCAAAGGCAAGAGGGAAGACAACTCGGACTTTACTGAAGGCGAAATTTCATCCTGCAAAAAACAAGATGAGTGTTCCCTATCGACTCTTTCTCCTGCTACGTGTGCCTTTTGCCCAAATTTCCAGCTCTGGGAGCTATTTAGTTTGTCTTGAAATATTCGGATTTTTTCTTGTTCACGGTAAGCTTGTTTCTGGTGCTGGTGCTCCTGGAGATGTTCTTTTGAATCTTTGCCCGTCACGTTATTCCGTGGATTTTCTACTTTTACTGCCTGCAAAGGTGACGGTAAAACTCTTGTTCTGTGAACAGTTCCTGTGAAGCGAGATTGAACGTCCCATAAATTCAAAGAAGTATTATTCTCCCAGAAATCTTTTTGGTGGTTCAGTGACGCTGGGGCAATTAATTTTCTTACTGTTGTTTTTCCGGTGCTGTACTTCTTTTTAGGAAAGACACTATTTCTTGTTGTTGGTCCGGTGGCAATGCTCGTCTTCACAGTATGTCCGTCATATGAAGCAAAATGAGTTTTTGAGAATGAGGTAGTTGCATGAGACGGGGATGCGGCATCACCGACAGACGTCCATGTGGTTGAGTCACTGCTTTCTATGGATTTTCTATTGGCTTTAGTTGTGCTGGAAACGGAGGAGGGTAATGACTCTTGGAACACAGATCTATTAAAGCCCTCATGAGGGACAGCAGCGTAAATCCTATTACGGCTCGCCAATCGTTTTCTCAACTCAGATAAATTCTTTGACGGCTCCACATTTCTTCTCAAACTACTCTCATTATGACCAGTTGAACTACACTTTTTGTCATTATTGCCACTGGCATGTGTCTTTTCAGTGTCCATCAAAATTCCTTGCAGTTCCTCGTACACTTTCTTCTCACCACAATAGTCATTTACCATTTTCAGCATTATGCTATCTCAAAATTAACTCGATGGAATTTCCGAAAACTTGTTCCACCACCATCAAGTATATTGCTTAATTACTGATTGCAAAATGTTATATAGTTACAAAAATAATTAAGGTGGTGGTGCGGGAAAATTGGAAAATTATGTATCGCATATAGTGGAGCCATGTGGTGACACTCAAATTGTAGAAAATAAAACTTTATGTAATGTCATACGTTGTGTGTAGCATATAATATGCAGTAAATAAGCAGGAGGGTAAGAAGAAATCCTTTTAAAAGATAATTGGCTTATGGAAGACGAAATGAGTTTCCCTCCTACATAGTACTACCATAGTGCGAGCAGAATTGCTGAAGGTGAGTTTCGTGGGCGCACAAGGAAATGGGGAAACAGATATGAAATGTTTCCTGTCTCTACAGTTCAAGAAGTCAACTTTTCTCCTATTACGTACTGTAATGTTGGAAAATAATTTTGTCCGTGGAAAAATAACGGTTGAAAAACATTTAAATTTTTTCCAGATTGGGTTTGTAGTATGGTCCTGTATGTGAGTAAAAGTATTTGTGTACAGCGATGAGTTGCCTGTGTCAATTTTCCAAAGAAAATATATTTGGAATAAATAAAACTGAGATGTGTTGGAGGGATACCTACACCGTGTTTGTATTCTCGCTTATTCTTTAAGCACAAACAGGAAAAACTCGGAAAAGTGGGAATTCTTCAACACTGGCTCAAAGAAATAAGAAGGAATGGGAGAAACACAGGGGGAGGAAGAAGAAGCTGAAATATCGTATCTCCTTGGTAAGTGTTTAATGGCGTTACGTAGGTATCGTACTAATGCAAAGAAAGTATAGAAAGTAGACCCATACAGCAAAAATGTTGATATCAAGTTAAAGTTAGGGCCAGTGGGTAACAAAGACAAAAGTTGTTGTTTCCGCATCACACAATAGCGTCATATGAAATTTGGACTTTTATTAAGAAGGTGGATGTCTACGTGCAAATGCACTTCCATTGCACATTGAGTCGCATAAAATAAAAGGGAATCTTGTGCACTAAATGTAAGTATATAGCCCTGCACACCTATCACTAGCCTAAATTACATACCACCATGTAACAGCTCATATTATTGTCTTTGAAATTCTACAACAGTCCTTTCTCCCACACAACTTATGAATAGAAACGGTAAATATTATTTATATTGCCAGCAATCAGTTTCTTTATTAGATGGAGCTAAGCTTTGAAACCTGGTTCATGAAAATACAAGGGAGGAATAAAAACACAACTGAATAAAAGCGCACCTTGAATGCATTTCCTCCGAATAAATTTATGAGTCTCAGTCTCATCCTCCTTATTTAACAAACGCATAATAGTCCTGTACACTCCTACCTAGAAAGCATTATTAACCGCTATACAATTATAGCAGTCTCTATATTTCTTTTACTGCACAGCCATTACACGTATAGCATTTGAAAGTCAGGTGCTGTGCATCGTATTGCATAATTTACTGCATTATATTGTAGAACACTCTTAAGACCACTCGGCTGTTTCACAATAGAAAAATATACTAGCTCAAGATGTTTGATGTGTATAGCCTTTTTATTTTTAATTTGTATTTATATACATAGCAGTGATAGGTAGTTCACCATTTATTTGGCTTCATTTGAAAGGTAAAGCTTAACTTTGCGTACATCTTCTAATTTGAAGTGGAAATACTTTCAGTGTTTGCTCGCCCTCGTGTTTAGCACTGTTAATGGATAGGTGAGCACTTAAAGTTGGTTTGGCTACCACGGCTATAACTTTATCTGTGACACCTGAGACACTGGGAGATGTAATTTAGGGGAACACTACACCAAAACACATTTCTTGAACACAATAGTCGCTCCAGCTTAAAACAAGACAATGAGTTAATGTTCCTCTGTGAATAAAACTAGGAGGCAGATTGCGTAACAAGAGAAAGATATCCTTCACGCTCCTATCAAAGGTCTACTAAACATAAGACACTCTGCAATAAATCCAGGCTTCACATATCACACACAGCACAAGGTGAACACGACCCACACACTTACCGTACCTACGCTTTTATTGAGATGGGTGATTAATTACTTCCCGTCATCAACAAAATCTAATAAGTGTTCACTTTACAATAAATAGGCAACACTTCTCAGAGTATATTATGTAAAACAAGCCGCGTAAATTTACAATGCAGGCACTTGCAGCTCTTATTAAAATCTTTTTGTAAAGTTTTACTTTCTTTTGGCCTTTTACTTTGTTTCTCCACTCCACTTTCTACCAGGCTCCAGTTTCACCATGCAATCTGTCTCTTTTATCCTATTTATATTCTCTCTCTTTCTCTCTGGGGTTCTTGCTCAACGTATTTTTATGTCTTACCTTCCCAAATGGAAATTAATTTCACTAAAAAAAGTTCCGAAGACTTGAAAAATTTCTTGAGCAGAGAGGAATTGCACTTTGTGTAACTCGACTGTCTCAAGTGTTGGTTTGAAAATGAATGAATTGAATGAAGGCGTTTGTGATGCAACAAAATGACGTAACGTGAGGAAAGTGAGTAACACACAATCTACAATGAAACACCAAAGGGTGGCTTTTCCGTTTCCATTACTTGGCACGGCTTTAACTAAAGCTTCATAATATCATCCCCACATTACAATACAGACGCCGGATAATAAAACAGGGTGGAATGTTGACCGTATAACTTAAGTTACTGTTGTAGCATTGTATGTATGGTGTTCCATTACGCATTCAGATACACAAGCAGTATAAAGCATCAGAGGTATTGACGACAAAACACTTACATTATAGGAGTGCATGGATTTATGACTACAACCCTGATGTGTAACAGTGTGACTTTCAAATTGCTTTCCATTATACGTATAATATGATTACATATATGGCAAGATCTACAAACACTATTTGTACTATCCACATACTACATCTACACATACTAGATATATAGACCATTGTACTATAAATGTGATTGCATTACTTCACACGCAGCATCTCATACACAACAAGACAACCCACTGAAATAAATAATAATATAAACCGATCAAAACGAATTTAGATTTGTACAGAAACTACCATCCATACACATTTGACATGGCTATCCATAACACAGTATGTTACTCACATGAATGAGTATGCAGTATATATACACTCTAGTAAAACATCCTTATCCTTTTTCTGTAGTAAAATCGTAGGCAGAAGTACAAGAAATACATGAAAGGATGAGAAATAACTAGTTGGCGTGTGTATTCATTGCACAATATGAGACACATCATAGTAATGTGTGTGTATAGCAAATAATAGAGGGACATACGCATATACATCAAGAGAATAGATGGATCGGTGCATTATACTGTAAATGCTAGTATGAATCTTGTGTTGTATGTGTATAGTGGTAGATGTTGTATTTGTAATTGTATAGAAGTGAGAGAATAAGGTGGTCGGACGATTAATCTGGTGCATCTGAAGCATATGAGACAAGATGCGACATTCATCTGATCTCATCCCCATTTCAATCTTCGACAGTAAGGGTGAAAATGTAATATCCAGAATAAATGATGAGATGTGAAAAATTGCTATGGGATTTTCCTACTAAAGCATCAGAATTAAGGGGAAGACTCAAGTAGAAGTGTGTGTCTGTAGTAGGAGTGCGAGTGATACTACACAATGTTCTTACACTACATCACCATAAGCCATACGACAGTGCAATGGTGGTTTTACATGTACATTTCTTGTTCATGTATTGTATGGAGAGGGGATTGGGATGGAAGTGAAAGTAAAGATCTAATGTAAGTAACTGGGGTAATGCGAATGCTGTGACAGAGTCATTCATCTTTAACCCTGGTCTTATGTGTAGCAGAATTATAGTTTCCTCTGCCCCGAGTTCCTATATAGTTCCTGTGTACACAAATAAATAAAGTTCACATTACACCGAAGTCGCTTATATCAATACAAAGACTTCTTAATATCCAAACTACAAAGGAAATCAAATCTACCATTATTTCCATCTTTTCCTTTCAGCATTTATGGAATTTGACAATTCAACTTTAATTCTTTTTGGTGGATATTTCCATTCACATTTATTAGAAATCAATGAATGCATAATGAGAATGCTTGGTGTACTATGTAAATGAATGACAATATTTTAGTGCGCTCAGAAAATATGGAGTGAAACCATCACTTAAGTAAAAGTAGCTTGTAGTTATGTCGTTTGCCAGCAGAAAATTGGGATTTCATTTCTCACATGGAGTATCAAATCCCCATTACATTTCCATTCTAAAAGATTGCTTTATTTAGCAGAGTATCACAATGAGGTATATCAAACGTAGCTTCTGGATGTATATCACACCACATATAAACACAAGTTTTACTTTCATATGCAAATTATGTGTTTCTTGCTTATAGCAATAATACAAGCTACCTATATTCTGTGTGTGGGGCCAACCAACCCCTTGAGAACAGCAGTGGTGTAATATAAGAACTGCATTGGTGTTTCCTTGCCAATGAATGCGTGAAGTGCCAGCAGATAATAATAGAAATCCGAATATAGAAAACGAAATCATCATTGTATAGCATTTTGAAGAGCAAGGGCTCCATAACATTGCAGCTCAAAGAATAACACCAACCTCGTCTCTTTCCATATTCAAATAAGGAAACTTTGCATACATCCAGTTTGTGTCCCACTCATACGATGCACAACTTTCATACTCTTTGTATAATCACTGAGTGACTCATGTTTAGGAAAACCCTCTGTTCATCTGAATGAATATTGGACTATATTATTAGCTGTCTTGTTTTCCTAAGAAAGTAATAAGCTGTGAAGGTGTGATTGCCAAAATTTTACGATTACCAAGCAATAATGATCCCAATTTATTTGATTGAATTATATTTAAATGTTATATTTAAATATTATATTTAAATATAATTGTTGTGCAGAGGATTTCACTTGGAAATGAGAGCCACAACTGGTTCCATGAGTTCAGGTTTTGGTTCATTATAATATTAACAAGCCATAGTCATTAAATTAGCTAACATCATTTATGTTTAGCAGTCAAAGTCGTGTTGATAGATAGAACATTTTTAAAAAGCAACTAAATTGGTTTTACATATCATAAATTGTAGTAATATTCTTAAAAACTAGAAATAATATTATACGGGTATCAAACTTAGATTTAACGGAGAAATCGTTGTTGCAGAATGTTGTTCTTGGCTTCATTTACACATTGCCTGAACAATACATATGAATTGTATAATATGCAATATCTACATAATGAACTGTGTTTATATATAGTGTACTCATTTTACTTTTTAAATGTAGAATATGACTGAATAAAAAATCGCCAAATTATTGTAGCTTCATCTGATAAGAACGCTGCTTTGGCTTTCTTCAAACATTAAAACTAACAAGAGTTTTATGTTGGCAGAACTTGGCTGCATGTTTACAATCTAGTTACATATTTTACATGTTTTATTGTGAACTTAAGCCCTACTAGGAAGTGCATACATATTACAGGATTGTGTTAGTCCACTTTTCTTTGAGGTTGTTTTGTCTACATCTTGAGATAGCCGGGAAGAAACAGAGAAACGATAATGCTTTCTGCAGTTGGCCGCCAGTAAGAATACGAAATGAATGACTGGAATAAAACCCAAGAGAAATTCCCGTAACCAGCCAAACGAAATTCATCCCCCTCCCCGTTTCATTCGGATATTATTATTCTTGCCGTGTCTTCGAGTACCTAGTCGACTTTCTTGAAAGGGGATGTGAACCTTTTCCACTATACCAATCACAATCATGAAATCTTACAACATCAAGTCTTACCTAACCTAAGTATACTTCGTATATCGTAGGAATAAATGTGTTTTGTTATGCGCTAAGCCCATGTATGGTTATACACAGTAGCAAATAGACAGTTACCTTTATGTGGACTATAGGTACCAAATATAAGTATTTCACTTTCACTTAATATACTGTATGCATCTCTCCAACACGATGTCGTGTAATTGTACATTTGTGGTGTCTGTACTTAGTTAGAAAGTTGTAGTGTTAAAACCGCTGACGCAAAATAACAAGAGATATTTTCATTTTGCAAGCATTTTGCCACTCGCATTTTGAGTGTGTGTGATTGTGTCTGCTTCTCAAATATAATAGCGATAGTGAAGTATCTGGAGAGTGTGTTACGTGAACTTCATATGTTCAGGAGGATGAAATGTAAAGCTGGAAGAGAAAAGATAGTAACTTTGTGCATAATGTTTTGGTAGGCAAGAGTCGTTTGCTGAGACACACATTGTAAACTAAAAGCCGGTGCAAAATTCACCAAAGTATATATGACGACCACTATATGGATACGCAGAGTAAGGAGAGACGAGAAAAACCGACCACGAACATCGAATGGAGGACTCTCACTTCTAACTTTATATTTCTCTGGGGAAATTTTTCCTGGATACTCTCATTCCCTCAAATACATTTGCTCCCATTCATCCTCTTCCTTGTTCTCCCAATTTGCCATCTTCTTATTTTATATGTAGCCTCACTCCGCTTCCCACTTCCTTCCTACTTTCTTCTCCTGTACATCCCTAATGCCTTATACACGTTCTCTCTAACCTTGTACTTCATATTTCTCTCCTTTCCCTCACTAACAACCTTAAACCACTATTTGATTTTTACCCACATTCAAATTAGCAGTAACTCAGTCAATAATAAACAACTTGCCACGTAGATAATTTCATTTGGGATAATTTTTGCATAATTACTCCTACTATATCGTTGATTGTTTATAAACAAAGCAAAGCAAAAATATGAAGAAAAATTTTAAGCCATATTTAAAAGTCGAAAAATATTAGCGGCAATCTTTATTTTAGGAAGTAGGTAGTGTATGTCTTATCGAATTAGGTGCCATAATTGTTGTATATTAAAGTGATGTGCACACAATAATTCGCATGGACTTTATTTCTATATATACACTAGTACTTATTTGTTATGTAACAATATTATAATGTTATGTTATGTTATGAAAAATAAATTTTATGATTTTAGAAAGCAGTAATGATTTAAATTACCAGTCACCATGGAGTTCAATCTAAGGAAAAAATGAAAACAACGAGACTTACTTGAATAGTTTCCTGAGCTGAATATTTTCTTGGCGATTTGGAGTTTTCCTCAGCAGACATTGTGAATGTTAAGTTTTGAAATGGAACTCATGCGTGAGACATCTATAAAATAAAAATAGTTAATATGTAGAACACATTCATTTGCATAGTCTACAAATAAATACATCCGGCTTTGCATCATACCGGTTGCGTATATTAAATTTATTATTCAAACTGACCTCACCGTAAGTCAATTATAGTTGAATAAATTTACAATATAAAAATAATCGCAAGTAATTTCATTGCAAAAACATTGTATGGTACATCGCAATAATATCTGGTACATTAAACAATTATTTGCAAAATGATAATACTATGCAGTACGATGCACGTTTTCCACGACGGTTCTCAATATTCACATTCATACTACTTTGATCAATGCACATTACTGAACTGTACATGTACATCAGGATAATTATAATAATACCACATGTCCACGGGTTGAACTAAACTCACCGTATGCATGCGATACAATTTGCGCTTGAACTTGACTACCAATTTTCTCTAGTTTCCATCTGTTTCCATAAAAGGTAGACGCATATCATAAAAGTTACATCTGAATCACATTCATGCCTAGGCTGAGCAACGTGTGTCAATAACAGCATTCGCTACCAACTCCATATCAAACAGGAAACAAAGTATACTCAAGACTCAAAATAATACATAGGCACTTTACATTTAAGGCATTGTATTATGTTCGCTCCCTCCTACTACTTCTCCCTATAATATATCCACTTCATAGTTTACACTCATATCATATAGCTACCTATAATTAGGACACACAAACATAGAATCAAACTCTACATTAGCACAAAACTGGCCAACACACAGCAAAGTGCACGTAAATATATTTCCAGGGGAAATACAAATAAACTGATTCTTGTGGTGTTTGTGTGAGAACTGAGCCTTATACTGTAGTTCAGATTCAGAGATTATCCACAGATTATAAACATTTCATTGTTTCACACACAAAAAGTCCACACCTAAAAAGTTTGTTATGTAAATAATAATCACATGCAAATATTACGTAAAACCCACGGAATAGACTAATTCTTATGTATGTATATAAGGCAGTCGTGTACAACGACTTACTAAAAATCACTTTACTAAAATTAAAAACACTTTTACACATTATACTATTTTGTGTATGCACACAGTGCGCACAACTTGAGAATGCATGATGAAAAATGCTGGTACCTACACGAGTCTTGCACGAATTCTCAATTTTTGTATGTTTTAAAAGGAGATCATGAAATTTCTCACTTTAGCACAACGTGCACTTTAGAGTCTACTCACAATTAAATATCTAAGTAATGCAATTAATAAGTTCAACTCTTGACAGAAGTTGAGATTCACTCATGACATGGGCTGCCATGGCTGAATAAGTGAATGAAATTCAAAGATGCTCACAGTCCCAACTGAGACAACATCATTTAGGTATTTCATTTTGAGTGTTAGTGACACCAGAAGTTTTTCTACTTTTAGCAGACACGTTTATAAATGAGTGGTGCTACTAGTTGACTTTGTTTTTCTAAAGAGCAATAATTATGTGTGCCAACAGTTAAGAATGTACTACAGTGTGTATTGGATGACTGTTAGATCGAAACTGAACTGACACAACATGCATTGCACATTTAATGTTCAGTGTTACATGTGGTACAGATACACCAAGGAAAGGTAGGCATTGCTTTGTGTTTACACACTCTACAAACACACGTACACGTTCACAGGTTCATATAACTGAAAGACAGAGTGGAGTCTGTGTTATATAAGGTAAAGGGCATAAAATATTATACTTGATGGAAGATTGTTTTCACGGTTTATCTTTCGAATACACTTTTACTGTACGAATGATGTGTATGTATGGGAAAGAGTAGTAGAGCAACACAAGGGCACAACTTGACACACAACTCACACGTAAAAGTAACACAACCCAACAACCGAACGAACTGTATGGAATACAACAGACTGGTTCTGTCTCCTGCAGCTTTGTTCTTCACTCTACAGCTCTCCGTCTCTCGCCTAGGTAGTCAATACCAATATTAGGAAACCAAAAATATTATCCCTTGGTTTTGGACCTTTTCCGGGTTTCCTATACTTTTATGTGTACATCAAGGTAAGTTAGCAAGATGTAGATCCAATATTGTGGACACACCACTTACTTCTTTATAGGGTACCTATCTATACACTCCTATTTAATACAATTGCATTATAACTAAAATATCTAAAAAAAAATTCTTACAAGTAATTTTGTATTGCTTATTTCTTGAGACTTAAATAGTATTATTTTCAATTATTTTCCCCGTAGTTATTTTAATGGTGTAAGTAGCTACATCTTACAATTAGTAATGGGTTAAATCCGTAAGTACTGTATGATTTACAAAAGTACACGGGCCTGTAATGTTTGGCAAAAGAATTTGACAAGTACTAATAGGATGTAAATATAGCTCTTTTAAAAAACAACGTTTTAAAAATACATGAAGTAAAGAATGTTAAAAATTAAATAATATGTGAATGAACTACATGGCTATGAATTGATAGCAGCTCTTATGAAAATACAAACAACGAGCTATTGGATGCAACAGGAAGCTTTTCAAGCAAGGCATAATGAGTGATACATAATACGGTGGCTTGGTTCTGGTAAGGGTGAGCATTCTGAGTCTGACTGAGTGTACAACAGACAATTAGTGTCTTCCGTCAACGTTTATTCTTTCGTAAATGGGAGTCCATGATGTCAGTGACTTTATCTGGCACAAAGTACCTACATTACGTATACTATATATACATACTAAGTACCGCTCTGAAATATTTCAGCATTAGGGGCATTACAATGGACAAAAGCATTATTTTTGATACCACAAAACGAACATAAAATGTAGAGCGTAGTATGATTTTATTATTCCATGGATTCCCTGTAATACCACTAAGAATCTAAAAACAGTAACTTTATATTCCACTTACACTCCGTTGAATTCATTCTAACCGAATTGTCGGAGCTGTATTTCACTGCGAAGTCTTGTAAAAGATTTTCTCCTTCAAAACTTTGTATTGAGCTTCTAACTTAAATTTTGAAATTTTATTTCGTTTGTGTTTAAATAGGAGTGAGGGTTGTATCTGTTTTGTGTTTTGATACACAGGAGAGGCCAACAATATGATTCTATACCCGTTTTTACTACTTTTCAGTACCTACTGTGTTATATTATATTGCGTACTTGTGTTTTATGTACTAATAATGCTGCAGTGGACTCGAGTATGGAAGCCACTCTGTGCTGATAATAGGTAGTTATCGTTATAGTTCAAGTACATAATATTGTATCTGTATTGTTGTTAGCAAGACCGGGTGTAGTATTGTGAAGTACCTGACCTAAAAGCAACCTAACAAGATGTTCTCGTATCTTGTATCATCCTAACAATTCATTACCTGTTTGAAATGTAAATATTTAGTTATTGCTTTCCTATACCTCACTAGACTACTAGCGCAGCTATCTGCTATTGTAACGTCAGGTGTATGGCATGCGTCTTCACCTTGCACCAGTATCCTTGTTTCTGTAATTGATAGTAACACAAGCTGTATGATGTAATATAAGTCATTGTTCAAATGTGCTTAAACCTGTAACAGCAGCACACAATTGTAAATTAGAAATGACTTCACCCAGTCTGGCATAAACCTATTATGATTTGGCACTTTTAACCAATGCTGACAGTTTGGACTCAGGTTAACAACCAACTGAATTCATCACAGGTTAATCTTTAACTACATTTATTCTAGCAGTATCTACCTATGTGCGGTTTGCAACTAAACGCTTCATTCGTTCACCATTTGGATTGGCGCAGGGAAATCTCATACAAGATATTGTATTTTATGCCATTGTTTAGCAAATAATGACTGCCCGTCTGTCATTTCAAGAGTGAACAATGTAAAAGTATGTTGGCGATTTTGATTTACAAAACAATGCAGACATTTCTCAGAAGGGTCGTATAGTTTTAGCTTGGGTCAGATAATGCATTCAGAGAGAATTGAAGGCCAACCTTGTCGATGTGAAACAAATAACTTTATACAATTTGTTTGCTATGTGTAGTTAAACACGATCCCTTAAGTCATCTCATCCGCAATTCACTAAGTATTTCACGGATTTAGGATATAACCTACAAAGTAAAGGTATTTTTCTATTGGATCACTAATTCATATAGCATATTTAGTATATACAAATTATAAGACGGTAGTACCTATACATATTAACTTTCTAGTTCAATATCTGTGTAAATGACACTGGGAATTTGATAAATAAAATATTAAATTAATTCATTGATGAAATTGGTATTAACATTCGGGAATTAGATTGATTCATTCTTATTATATTCTTTAATCAAATAAACGCTTCAAATCAAATTACGGACAAGACTTTTCAACTGCTGCAAGATTGGCAGTAAATGGAGCAGGAAATAGCAGGTAATGCTATGGCATTTACGGTGTAGTGTTTAAAGGCATTAAATATTTAATGATATAAGTGAGTGATAATACATACGACTGCATTTATCTGCAGCAGTAAGTGGTGGGTCTAGTAATATATTGCACAGAAATCATGTTTTTGTTATGATGTAGCCAGTTCTGTTGTTAGTGAACTACTCTTCTATGCTACGTAATTAACAGAATTGACTTTCGTGAAGTATTTTAATGGCTTGATATCATTATTTTCATATTTTCGCCACGGTACCTACTCAATTATAAATGAAGACAATTAAGCCACGCCCATCATGATTGTCGCATGAACTCACGATGCTTTTAGTCAGGTAGTACTAAAAGGTTAAATGAAGTAGCTATGGAAGTACTCCACTAAGAAGAAATCTTGGTTAACAATTATGTATGTAAGAATATAATTGCTTCTACATCATAAGGTAAGGTAGTAGGGAGTAAAAATGCTACCATATATACATTGTAGATTATGATGAAATAGTATAGTGATTTGAGACATAAAATTTTTCCCAAGTAAAGCGAAATAAAAAATAAATGGACGTGCACTCCCCATCTCTGCCACACATAATTGCGCTTTACGCAACTGAGTATGCCAGGATTTTATGAAACTTCAGCGAACATGAAAATATCTATCAGTAATATTAAAAGCCATGATTTTTTAAAAGCACAACATATAAATTATATTTCACTGCAAAATATACACAATGTCATGACTTATACTTTATTCGTGAATATAATGTATTTGTGATACTTAATGGCATACAGAAAATTGCCACCGCCGAATAAATTACTGATATTATCATTGATTCTTTGTATATATTGGGATTTTTTTGTCTTAGTAGAAAGAATGATTTGCATAGTACCTACCGCACAGGTTTTAGGTACCGTATTTGCTCTTATTTTAGCCCCGACTATAATTATGCAAAATGGATTTTAAGGGGGGTTATAAATAGAGTACCATTAAAGGGGGACTAAAATTTAATAAATAATAAAATTTCCCTTTTTAATTTAAATTTCATTGGATTAAAGTCTCGTTTTATCTTCTTTAGCAGCCTGCAATACAGTTAACTGAGACACTTTATTCTGAGGGGAGGCAATAATTTGAGGAGGGCTATAACTATGCAAAATGTATTTCAGGCGGCCATAAATAGAGGGGGGCAACCATTAGAATGGGAGGTTAAATTAGAGGTAATACGGTAGTATACCTAGACCCTAGTACTAGCATAGCACAGTCAGCACCACAATGAAAACCATGATGGCTTGATGGCACAGTCTCAAGTTGGGTTTTTAGAGGGCACACTTATGTACCAATATATCAAGTCTGATTAACTACAGCTACACGAATAAATATAGTTTTAAAATGCAATTAAATACCTATTACTATCATATTTATATTAACAAGTATCTAGATAGGTTATCTACAACATAAAATTTTCCTTCAGAAACTTACCACTTATTATATAGCGTTAGGCAAATCCGTTCCTTCTTAATGTATGTACTAGTTCATCACTGTAGGGAAATAGTAAATAATGCACAGTTTAATTTTTCAAATTAGTTAGGTTTAAAAGAAAAAAGAGAGTATACATTGTTGACTATTGTACGGTAGCATCTTCTATGTATGTGACTCATAAACTTTTTCACTTACAAAACTACACAACTACAATGCAACCCTCTCATCGTCAGTCTATCTCGTGGCAAAAATAACTCTATTTACAAACGTTTATTTTAAAATATAGCTTACTATGGTGCGACGAACATGAGTCTTATATATAACACGTGTACACTTCGTTTGCAGATCAAGCTTTAATGAATGGACGGAAGCAGAAGCAAAGAAACTGTGTAACGGGTACATAGGATTTCTAATATCGATATTCACAATGCTGGTTTTATAGCTGGTGATAAACACACCTACTCTTTTTTACATGAACACTAATCCCAACCCAATCAACATATTAAATGTAGACTTTGGTGAATCGAAAAATATTACATGACACTGTTAATAAACGAGTGTAATTGAAATGTGTGGAATTGAGTAAATTAGAAAATTCAACTTGTCTTGCACATGAAATGAAATCATACACACACTATCACTATGCACCAAATTTAATGTTATAATTCTAAAACGTCAAGTCTCACTTTTCGAATAAATTTATAGTTTTGGGAAATATAATATTTGACTGATGGTTTACAAATTGATGAACTGCCAGTAGTAAATGTAATGAAGAGTGTACAAATATAGATATCATGTTTTTTGAGAAATATTATTAACTGCAGTTGTTTCGACTGCGTGCGTGTTTAATGTTTTCATGGTGTTTTTATTTAGCTTTACTATGGACTGCAGTACTATGGTAGCAAGCCGAAAACACACTACCTTCAGTCAGTAAAAACCGGCAAGAGTATGCAGGCTTGTCCCACAGCTGTAAAACACCACAAGAAAAAAAAACCGGAGAAACATGGAATCGGTGATAAAGTTGCAGACGTACTATGCATTTTACACTGCATCCCCGAAGTGTGTATCATCACATGATCTTTGCTTTACTTCAGTCGCTGTGAACATCTTCCCTTCCTTCCGCTCTTCCCTCCCACTACATAAAACGGAGTAAGATGAAGAAATAACTTTACACTGCAATGGAATAAGTTCCGGAGTTCCGTTCCGAAGTTTGGAAAGAAGGAAAACATGGTCCGTTTCGTGGCATGCTATTTGCTACTCCTTCTACAGATACTACAAATACACATTCTCAATACACACACAATTTGGCTTTTGGCATTGCGTTACATTACGTGCATGAACAGTCTCAACTTTTATAGCCTATCTTCCTTTCTTAAGGTATAAGATGTAGTCTGTATACATGTATGGAAGTGTGTACTTTTCCTGTGCACATTTGTGGAAGCTATATATATGTACTAATACAACTATCTTATTACAGACAGTTACTTTGTTACTTTATTATGTCCTATAAGAACCTTCTCACTGTTTTAACCCTACTTTCAAACATTACTGGCCTTAGATATACATTCATGTTTTCTATTAGTAAATGCTGACTTTAAGATCCCAGCAAAATTTCCTCCTTTTTCATGAGTATCCTAAAAACAATTAGTATATACAAATTGTTTAAATAAACGTGTCATATTTTCAAATCAATGATCCATGACTGTATAATATTATACAGTCATGGATCATTAATTTGAAAATATGACACGAGGTTGCAAAAATTATTGTTTAATAAAAGCCAATTGGATGCTTCTAATAAGATTAGGTCTTGTGTAATTGGTGCCTTTTTGCCTGTTTTTAAGTGGTGGAGCCACTTCTTAGCAATGTAGAAAGGAAAGCGGATGATACATGGGTAAATAACTTGGGAGAAACGTTAGATTTTGTCTGTCTGTTTGTCTGTCTATCCGTGCGAACGTGTGCGACATAACTCAAGAACGTATTAACCAAATTGGTCCAAACTTCACATATGTCTAAGAGTTTCAACGAAGAGGCTAGTCAAAAATGGGGTCAATCGGTTACATCCTTCATGATTCAGGTCATAAATAAGGAAGGATTCGTGTATTACTTCATGTCATGAAAATAAGTGTAATTTGTCTTGTATTGATTCTGTGATCGCAAAACTCA
>JAQFYB010000877.1:0-41709 GCA_034694085.1 Pogonognathellus longicornis
TACAAGTGCAAAATTGTTAATCTTTTATCACACGCAATAAATATGCATTAGAATTCTATAGAAGCTTAACTAAAATATAGACTTCCTTAACACGTTATGATAAAAAAATTATAAATAAGCACCTACCTAATATCCACATCACTTTAATTGATAGTGTTAAAAGTATTACAATGGCCATAGTTTATTGCCTGTGATTAAGTAGGCTCTTTTCAGCTCACCTTTTGAACATACGCAAAACTGAACTAACTCAAACACTACAGTAGTAAAAGTTTAGCTGCAACATTTAATTTTTATTCCACTCTCATCCCATAGGTATAAGAAAATAGGTATATGCATTGCGAATGCAATCGCAATACAAAATTATTAGTATTAAAATATTTTTAACTACCTAATATTTTATTCCTATACACATCGACTGTCTTTACAGTATCATCATCATCAACACCATTATTAAGGAATTAAATGTATAATCTACCGTAATAGTGTAATCTAAAGTGCTTTGCGTTTAAAATGTATTTAGCTTATTACAAAGCATAATATATGAAGAAATGGCACAGCATCATCATCAGGCTGGTATTTAGAAGCGGAACTGATCTCTATATTATTATTATTTCTCTAGGGCAAAAGTTCTACTCCTTAGGTTGCTAAAATATAAAATATTATTAGGTATACTCATTTATAACACACAGACACACACTAACTCATACACAGATATATAGTAGAGTTAACATTCTTAACACAAGTCTATAATAATTTTATTTACGACTTTTGTAGTTACTGAATGATAAAATATTTTATCTTCTGCGTGTAAAAAGTAAAAAGCAGAATTTAAAGAAGGTACTTGCTAGTAGCTCCTAACCCTATTCAAAAACACTATTAAACTTTTATATGTGTTGTATAAACACAACTATCGAAACAGGGGTAGACAAAGTAGTGTATTTCGTTTTCTATACACTGTCTAGCCATTGTACCTTAATGACGATGAATCGGTGATTCTAAAGATATAGAGAGAGTTCAATGTCCAGCATGCATTGCAGCATCACAAGAAAGCAGAAGGGATTATCTTTTTGATGCTAATAATACATTTTAATCGCTTCTCAATGAGTTTCTTTGACTATTAGCCATTTCTGCTGAATTCTGCATTTAGTAGGGTTCATTAATGAATTCTATAAACTAAAACCATCAGAAGACTTCTATTATTCCAATAGATTTGCTTACAATAAAATATATTCCTAGTACAAGTATACATAAAATATATGTAAGTGTATAAAATGATTGTAAATCTTCTTATTCTATGAAAACGCTTACACATGCATCTTTTAGTTTGCGAAGTGGCACTATAGAAGAAGAAAAGTAATAATTGAATTTTGTGTATGGAGTCTCCTGCAGAACAGAGTTTTGAGTTTGTTGTACTACTAAAAGGGAATGCTATTAAAATTATTATTATTACTACAGTAGTGGGGCGAGTATACATTATAAGTGTAAAAAGCAACAGTGAGTAGTATATAGTGTTGTGGGATTATTAAGCAGAGCTGTGTGCAAAACTCGCTATGCATTTAGAATATAAAGGCAAAGGTAGTGTGAAGGTACCTTTGGCTTGGCTTTTGCCGACCACATGCACTCATCATCGTATTTTACTTTTGCTTTATTTTGTGTTGACTGATTGTGACGTTAAGTTGCATTGAGACTGAGAGGGCTAGTTGAGTTACGTTACTCTTTGCTCTGCTTGGATTTTGTGTATAATGTATACAGCAAGGAATCATACACTGTGTATTGTATGTACGTAGTGTAAGGCAGGTACCTACTTAATAATATCTCATCACGATGAACACAGAGTTCACTTCTTTACTTTACTAGGACTACTGTTACTGTTAGAAGTACTTGAGTGTATATTGTGTGTGTGTGGTGTGTGTAGTTGTATTTAGTGGAGGTGGAGAGGATTGTTGTATACCAAGTGAAATAGTCTCATTTTGTTATTCTGAATGTGTTTCGTGTGTATAAGTATGTCTAGAGGTAGTAAGTAGTGGGAATAATACAGTGCAATTGAAATAAGTTATGTGTGTGTGTGTGCATTTGCCGATACGTTCTATTGTTATTGTCCGTCCACGGAGACTTATAGTGAGTTATCATTAATGAAAGTTGATTCAGTTGGCTCTCATGTACAAGCACCGACACACCAATACATTAAACATTAAAACAACCACACATTATAGTAGTAGGTACACAAACTCAAATTCTCTCTTGCTAGCCGTACTTTTCAGTTTTTGGGTCGTCCTCTTCCAAATATTTTCCTTGCCGGAATTTTCTTTAAAAAATATTTCATAGCGGTAGACACTTTATTACTTATCTACCTGTGTGTTTGCATACTTTGTATAAAAGTGAGTCGATTTGTGTGCAGAACAACTCAGAAGAAAAGTTTTATTTCCGTAGTCTCATCTTGCTTTGCATGGGCAAGTCAATATACGTTTGTTGACTTTTCTTATCTTTCCCCGTTTAAAGTTTAGCAGAGAGTTTTAGTTGACTCTGACTCTCCAACAATGAACTAAATGAACAAAATCCTGTTTTCTAACTGCTTGTGTGTTTATTCTTCATTTTTACTTTTCAGTGTTATGCCCAATAGCTAAAATCTTCCACATCAAAACGAATCTTGTTAGTTAGAAAAAATTAGAAGGAAGGGATTAAACAATATTTTTGGAGTTTTCAAAGTTGAGTTGAAATTGGATGAGATTTTTTCATCAGAATTGATGTTTGTTGGTTGATTCATTGTTGTGTGCAATTAAAGTGTTTATGAGGAAGAGGGGTAATTGTGTGGTAATTGTGGATTTGGGATTGATTGTAAAAGGATTAAGTTTGGATTCCTGAAAAAAATGTTTTTGATGGGCAAATTGTAATGGTTTCATTTTTTAAAGGAAATCGTGACAGTTGTGTTTATCTTCTACCAGCAACGTAGTTTTTTAGGTTGTTTCTCCGTGTTTCTGCTTGTGTTGTGTTTTGTGTGCTGTGCTCTGTTTGCGTTGCCAATTTGTTATTAAGATGTGGATCACACATTCTTTGATGTCATTTGGAACTGTGGTGAGTTTATCATTTTCCTCAAATCAATAACAAATAATAATCAAACTGTTCAAGCAGAATTTTAAATTAGTATTGAAAGTCAAATTGAGGTAAATTGCAATTCAATTCGGCGGTGCGACTAAAATTCAGCAATTTGTTTTTCCATTTCATTTTAGTTCGGTATACTTATACCTTACCGATACGTGAAACAACGTTCTGCCCGTTAATAAAAGCATAAATACGAAAACATTTGTTTTATTTTATTTCAATATCCACTGTTTCATTAAAGAAAAGATTGACATGATCTGTTTTATAGGAAAAAAAATTAAATAATCGCTTTGCGCAATATAATTGTAGCCTTTATGTTAAAACCAAAATTATTAATTTTTGTAAAGTTGTATACAAATAATTATAGAGCCTCAGTCAAAAATACTTAACAAAATTATATTGCAATTTTGATTTCATATTTTAGATTTTCTTTAAAAATTTTTTTTTCTTAAACAACAAATGATTTTTATTATTGCTACTTTTAACCATAATTATTATTTATTAATGTAACAGCTAACTCACTACTTTCGCATTGCATGAAAATCAAACCAATAAAGAAGCTTTGCAAGCATTGTGAGACAGAGACACTTGTTTTTCATAGGTAGCTCATAATTACTCGTCTCATTTCACAGTCTGAAAACACTTGTGATTTGTAATCAAGTTTTATAGCACGTCTCAAGCGAACGGATTTAAATTAGCAACCAAAATTGAAAAACTTCTAAGTTATTTTTAAAAAATCTCATGAATAATTTATTGGTATTTTTCCTTGTTTAATTACACAGGTGCTGTTTGCATCCCTTTTTCCATTTTCATTGTCATCTAGTCAATTATTAGACTCTGAGTCAGAAGCAATCAAAAATCTCCAAAAATCTCAGCAATCAGAATCACAATATTATTATGATGATCAAAACGTACCAAGATCAAAGCGTCAATTATTCCGGGAAGATATTCCTCACCACCGTCCTCTGTCTGGAAACACGTACGCTCTTCATCATGGCTTTCCTCACCCGGGTCGTTTTACCGATCGTCCATCAAGACCCGTTCCCGTTCGTCCCGCAGGAGGAGAAGATGATGAACAAGGAAATCACATAGACTCTGGAGGATTCGGTTTCCCCAATCACCACGGGAATGATTTCGGCCCAAATTTCGGCCCACCATCTCATCACAATATCCACACTGTGGACCCAACAACAGTTACAATTACTAATGACGTCATTCACAATCATGGTCATGGAGGAGGATTCGGGCATTCTCCAGCTCCCCATCCTCCCCCTCCACCACCACCACCTCATTTCCATCATAATGACGAACCTGCCTCCTACGGTGTAGGAAACGGTGTTGGAGTTGGAGGTTATGGAAATGGCGGAGGTGGAGGTTTTGGAAACGGAGGCAGCGGAGGTTATGGGAATAGCGGCGAAGGATTTGGAAATGGCGGCGGATTTGGAAATAGTGGAGGACATGGAAATGGCGGAGGACATGGAAATGGCGGAGGATATGGAAATGGTGGTGGATATGGAAACGGCGGGGGTTATGGAAATGGCGGAGGATATGGGAGTGGAGAAGGACATTTTGGAGGAGGATACGGTGGGCGTGGCGTGGATTCCGGACATAATAACAACAATCACGGAGGACCTCACAAAACCGTCATTCATTATCACCCTGTGCAATACGGAAATTTCCTTCCTGTAGGAGGAGGAGGAGGAAACGAGGAAAGTGTGACTTATGGACCAGGATTTGGTTACGGACCTCAAAATGCAGGTCCTCTCCGTCCAGAAGTGTCAACAGGGTTTAGTGGTGGATATGGGCCTCCACTCCGAGAAAATCACCACGGAGGTGGTGGACACGACGGGGGAAATGGAATTGGCAGTGGAAGCTACACAGAATTCGGAAACGGTTTCGCGCATCAACAACATCATCCAAAACCCCATTTCCAACCAGGAAAGGAACCTTTAGGAGTTCCAGTACCAATTCCCATTATAACTCATTTTCATCAATCAAGACCGAGAAGGCCGAAAATCGCCTTTGGTCATCATCACGGAAATAACATTAAATTTCCAACTTATGTCGTTCAAGGACACAAACCAAGAAGACGACCTCCGCATCATCTGCGATTCGGAAGACCAACAAAAGCACGCTGGCTGGCCAATTATGGCTTTTAACCTATTTCACCGGTAATTTTACTAAATACATAATATACCGGACCTAAAGAATCTATAAAAGAAATTTTGTATATATAAAAGAACACTTAGACTATAGACTAAGGTAAGAGAAATTATTATCTGAGGTTTAGCTCAGTTTGCTCCTGTTTTTTGTCTTTGTGGAAAAAAGTGCAATTGGTTTGCATTTCCAATTGAATTGGTTAGTTCACGTTATTTGCATTCGAATAACGTAAAGTTAGTCGGTTCAAAGTATCGACTTATGTAAGAAAAGAATTTTGTAGGATTTTATACACATGTGAAAATGCCTGAAAGTACAGCACAGGTACCATTTAATTTTGTATGCGTAAGTGAATAGCGATAAGAATATTATTTCTGTAACTTATACGAGCGTCTGTGTGCGTGTGACGAAGGAGAGCGGAGAATGAGAGTGAAAGAAAGGGAAACCCAATCTTCCTGTTATATTCTGTGTAATCTAAACAGTAATAATGATCTGAGTGTGTGCTGTGCGTACTTCGTACGTGTCTGAGTACAAGCGTATCTCTTCTAATTACCTTTACCACCGTGAAGTTTTGTCTTGGCTTGTCGTTGACGTAAACGAAAATGTAAACGAAGTTTAGCAAAAAATATCTAGTTGTTTGTACGGCACATGGATTTCCGTACGTGTGGGCTGGTTGATGGAAACGATAATAGCTCTAAAGGCTTTAATACATCTAATATTTCACCTGTTCATGTACATACGATATGTTGTAGAGACAATGCGAGAGATAAACGTAAGAGATGAGAGAAAATTCTTCCCAGAGATCAAGCTGACTCTTGAAATTGTACTTTTGTATTTTATTGTGCCTCGTTTCTTGTTGTGAGTCTTGCTTCGTTTACCTCATATAAAATCACCAAAAACTCATGTCCACGTTGTAATGTAATGTGATGTAGGTACTAAGTACATTACATTCTATATACCTTCGGCTACACCTAGCAGTACACATTAATGCGTGCATAATACGTGAGCATTTAGTGTCAGTAGTTAGCAGTTCTATGACTTGATATATGTTACACTTACAATTACATGTTTTGGTAGACTGCATTATTGCTGTTATACACAAGAAACGTAATAATAATATTATCACACAGACTTAGAGAACTTGCATACATGTACAAAGGCAGAAATCAGAGAAAATAAATAGCAGTTATTAGAAAACTCACTCACAAAAAAGTGAGACTGTTTTTCTAATACGTCACTACTCCAAGTATGCGAACAAGTATGTTTCTACAATATACAGAGTAGAATTTTTGGAACTCGAGAGGTCTTACGGAACTAATGAGTCTGTCTGTCGACACGTTAAATTGAGTAAAAAGTGAAGATAGGGAGATGAAACTAGGCACACATATAAAAAAGGGCAACTTGAGGTTAAGTACGTTGGTCAGTAAAATTGGTTTTAATTTTCAGTTAACTATTACTCAAAAGACCACCTCGTGAAGTCGCATACGTACAACTTTTACTCAAACAAGCGATATCTAATCTCTAAAGGGTAAAAATAATCAATAAGTAAAATTCTTACTTATATGGAAAAGCATTTTTGTTCTACTGAGATTTGTTTGCACAGTTTAAGTACGTATTGAGTCATAAGATTAATGGTTTTGGCTCCTACACCTTTGTCAAATGCTGATAATTTACTTAAGTGTTATGCTAGTACTAATACTCAACGAATGTACTTAACACTCATTAGCTAGCAAGCAAAAATTCTTTTTTAAATCCAAGCATTTGTAATCTATAGGCTATTACTTATATTTTGACATCAAGTGTCTTGTCTAATAAGTGTACACTTAGATACATTACATACATAATATATTATTTACAACACACGTGTTTCGAATTTCACAGTTTTAAAATGGTAGTTTAATGTGCAGAAAGACGTAAATGATGCAAAAGTTGTTAGAAATAGGGTGAGCTGAGCTAAATAGAGATTGTGTGTCACATCAAGTGTGATTTATGGAGAAATAATGGAATGGACAAAAATTAACGAGATAATATTATTATAAAACAACCAAAACAAAGTACATTGTAATTGCAACCAGAACTTGATCACTATATTGACTTGACCCTTGTGCAATAATGAATTCTCACTATTTCTTTAAGTGAATACTTACTACATACATACATGCATATAAATACATACCTACATAATAAACGTCGGTAATTAAACATGGTTGGTTTTGTCTTGGCATATAATGATGTTACAATACAACATTTCTTTGTGGATGTATGTATGTACCATATTATATACGTACTGTACAAAGGTAGTAGAAGTTAGTATGAAATATTTCTAACTGTTTAACTGCAGTCTGCAAAACAAGATATAATATTACTACAATAATAGTTTACTATATAATATAAATTATGTTAGTTATATTTTATTTGTCAAGTTTGTAGTGTGCATATAAAAAGGTGGAGTGCTGTGTCGTGTGGTTGTTGTAACAGTAATGTGATATAGGGTAGTGTGTAATTATAATGAATGACACATGTCTGTGATTAAATTGTGTGCTAGCTAAAAAGCATGACCATCTTAAAAAGTATTTATTTTGGGGGTAATTAAGACTCAGTATCTTATCGTTACACACTTTTAGCTATGTGGCATTTCATGCACTGTGTCACTTACTGTAATAAACGATGAATTATAACTAAGGGACACACACATTCTACAGTTGAAAAGTGATTGTCCATGCTTGAGCTTTGGAAGCTTATCATATGGTATGGTAGTACATAAACTAAGATTTTTTCATTAGATTCCTTTAGGGCTGAAAGGTATGTTATTTATTGTGTGCACTACACAAGGTACCCCAAAGGAAAATTACAGAAATTAGTGTCTTTAACTAAAGTCATCAAGTCATTGAGCACGAGCCAAGTGGAGCTTCATTTAATAAATTGTAAAAGCAAATAGGTATGTTAGGTATAGTACTTTAATCCAAAACTCATATTTATTATGTTTACCCTTACAAAATGGTGTATAGTCTTTGTATTAAAAAGTCACCATCAATCAGCGTTTGCTGAAAAATAATGAAGCATGAATTCTGTTATATAGGACATCGGTTAAAAACAATTTGGCTATTAATATTTTGATAACTATGGAAATTGTAGGTGTCTTATAATTGTAGGTAGGTAAGTTTCAATAACTAAATGTTAAATTGAATTCGAATAATATTTTATGTTAATCACATTTCAATTCAATTTAAACTTTAGACCGACAATCAGAGATAGTTGCAGGCTGTGCTTGATGTAGATTTAATTGTCTGTCATGAATGCGTCCTATTTATTGAAGAATAAAGGAAAATAGGAAATAGGAACCAACAATTTAGCTACCATACCATATCACATACACCTTTAAATGTACATGAACCGAAAATGTATTTTTGCAGATTAGGTATACACAATGCGCTATACATTTTCACATTATGCCAACTAAGTATATTATGTATTTTGTGTGTGAATAGTGTGAAAACGGAAGTATGAATTACTATGTGCAACACAATGCATATCTAAATATATACGTAAGATTCGTTCAAATAATATTTAGATTTAAGTATATAGGATTTGTACACCTTTTAAGGGCAAAATGCATTTCCTTTGCAGTTGCAGCTTTACATTAGTCACTCACGTGTTGCCCTAAATTCAATTACCTAAATTCTTAGTATAATATTATTATTGTTGTTGCCAACCTTTTTAGTTTTTTTATTACACTACCGTGTTTGTTGGTTGTGTCGATTTTGATGTAGAAATCCCAAACTAAAAATTATCCTAGTAAATACAAACTGGTACATACAGACTAAAAACACGTGTGTCTCTATCTCAATCTATGTTATTTTTCTACAGACACACAAAATGCTCTATATTATAATATTATGTGTATTATAGTAATTTCCACACACATACAAAGCGTCCAACTTTTTGTTTCCTCTATATTTTCAAAATTCAAGCAGATAATCCACATCTGATTATTCTTACGACCGTGAGCAATGATTTCGTACCATCCTATTACTACTACTGATGTTACACATCATACAAAAAATCCTTGTTCATACTCACAGTTAAAAAAATCAGGACAATTATCTTTAACTTGACTCTCCGTCCACAATCTACACAAGTAGAAATAATAATGTTAGGTTTGGCTGCATGGCCTGCCGTCAAGTGTCACGAATAATGCAACTAAACGTTTACGTTGTATATGGTTATGCCTGCAATTGCCACTCGTAATTATTATCATAGTTTGTTTTGTTGTGCCATGATGATATTATTATTATTATTCAGCTAGTTGTATACACTTCTGACATTATTGCTCTGCGTTTTTACATACTTTTATCTTTATTTCCTTTAAAAATGACTACCTTATGGAAAATTGCATTCACACTTGTACTTGCTACCACTCTGTCTCTGTATGTAATGTACAATGTAACATAACATAAAGTGTACAAATGCTCTGCTTAGAAACTTTCATCTTCAAGTGTGGGAAATATTAAAGGATATACCTACAGCGTTAGTAATATTTCTCCTAGCTACTAATTCTATCTCATGTATAAAATACCGTCTCAGACTGACAAGAGTGTAGCATTGCTCCATTACACTCTGTATACAGACATTAGACTACATAATATGTTGTAAAATGTTTTCTGTGTTATTATTGCATGGAATAATGTTCTGTAGGTGTATATAGGTAGATCCTTAGTGTATGATATAATAACTGTTTTATGTTAATCAAGAGATAAGCACTGGACTTGCGATATATTCAGAGATTGCTATAAGCATACAGGAATTTTACAATTTTTCTAGTGGAAAATTGTAAAAATGTTGTACAGCACTTGTAATATTGACAAAATGCGCAGTGTAGAGTTGCCCCACGCATTAAAGGACGTCTACCATGTACCTGATTCATGTAAAGTGTTGGGAATATTAAGGGGAAGTGTTCTTAAATAATTTCCCAACGTGTGTTAGTAGAATATGAGAGCGACTACTATGATGCATAGGACATGTCACGGTATTTTGCTGATTTAATTTTAACTAACGTAACCGTTGCAGTGCATTTGTAAGTGTAACATGCATTAGTAAATACATTAAGGATTTACATACGACATTTGTGGTTCGTACTTCAAGAAATGGGCTATAAATTAGAAATCATATTAATTAATTCTTCTTTGTATGTGAGTGAGGGAATATGCGTGTAAAACTGATTCAAGTCAACAAGGATAGGAAAAGGAAGCAGATTTGCACTTCTTATAAGATACAAAATACAAATAGCAGCTTAATAGAGGAAAACGTGTTTATGACTACAAGAATGATTCTAATAAATGCGTGTATTTTTATCGTGTGACAGACAATAGACAAGCCAAGACAAAAAAGTAATTACTTTTTCACTATCTTTGTGTGTATGACACTTTTATGTCTCCTCAGATTTACTGGTAGAATAATTTTTATTATATTATGTATGTATGCCTATAAGTGTACTGTGTGTCTTTACATGTATGTGTACTAAGTAAGTGTAGGTACTTATTATGTGTTTTAGTGTTTTAATGCATTGATGTTTGTAGTGTATAGGTATTGGAGTGAATGATGATGCACACTTGCTATACATATTATAAAGCAAGTATACTTAATAGTATTTACAACTCTGTTTATTTTTCAGCTGATGACTTAACTACAAGTTATGTGTGCAAAATCCTACTTGTTTTTCTTAAGGAATGAAAGAAACATTATGTATTGCTATTATTATTATGTATATAACGTGTCAACAGTTTAATAATATTGTGATGCTTTATTGTGAATTACTTTTTTATTACTGTGACTGCGACTTACCTATGTGTAGCAGTGCAAAGATACTCCTATATGATATATTGTGTATATCTTTTTATGCAAATATATTCTTGTTAACCATTTATGCATGTATTATTACATTTAAATATAATATATACCTACTCGACTTTGTTTTGTATATGTATTTGTAATGTAGGTACCCACATAAGTACCTACCCATACATAAGTGTAAGAAGAGTGTGTATTCTTATATGTAGTAGTCTACTGTAATGTAATTATATGCATAATTATTATGACTAATACATAATGAGTATGGTAGATAAGGATGCGAATGTCTGAATGTTAAATCGAGCGTGTTACTTATTTTGCAAATACCTTTACTGTATACATTACACCACTATGATGCTACTATTATATAATAATACGATAACAATGTATGAACCACTGCTACTACGGAAAGAAATGAATTATGAATTTACTATGGTTTTACAACAGTAAACAGTAGGGTAAAGAATTGTAGGAATTAGAATTATACAAGAGCAGGTGAGCCAAGCCTAAGATAATAATTCGACTTTGAAAAATGTGTCAATGCCATATCCTCATCCTTATTTTTATAAATATATGTTAGCAATGTGTAAACTACAAGAGAGTAAATAAAGAAAGAGAGCGAGAGACCAAAAGAAATAAAACAGACATGCAAATTGTATCAAATAATTAATATTCACCTGCACCACACATTCCTATGTAACATAAACCTTTCAGGGGAAACACTTCAAACATCAGAACAATGGACAATAATATTTCATTCATTAAACAACTAACTAATAAATTAATGATGTCGCGTAATACAACTGTGGCTTAAACGATTTGCATGTAACTCTTATAATAATAATGTGCATACAGTTCGGCTAATGTATTCATATTCTACACCTTTACTCAGATTGCATTTCGTCATTTTTTTAAATTACAATGAAGGTGTCACATTCTTTTTTTCATTGTTCTTTTGATGCATCTAGTACAGTGAGTGGTAGATGCACTTAATACACATACACATCCTTACATCATTAAGGAATTCCTTGGCTAAATGGACTAGCATGACATAATTATAATACTTCTATATAGCCTTATGCATGTAATAGAAACTTTACTTCAATTTATACAGACATTTCGTAGGTGGCATAGAAAACACTAATGATTTAATTTTTACAGTTGCAATAGTCAAATAATTTAAATTGGCATTGCTTGACAATCTAACTAACTGTAATACAGTTGACATAAAGAAAAATTATACACTTTCATATAGGCAAGGCAGAATTTTTATTTATTATTACTCACGTAATAAAGGCTCTGTATAATAAGAGCATCTTTTTACATTCTGCTATATACAATTAACAATCCTAAGTTACTAATTCTACAGATTCTTGGGTTTTTAGATGTTGAATTACACTATGCGATACAAAAAATTACAAGTGTAGCAAAACTGCTAAAGATTCTTAACTCATATTTATACATACCCACATGAATTTAAAAATCCTGGTGCGTAATGCTTTGGAATGGAATACATAGTAATTCGTCTTTTTTGTATAGTTAGTTGATTACTAAAACTAACTTATTTCTGCGTGTAGGTACTTCACAAAGAATATTATGTTGTTGTGACTTTTGGATGCACAAGAATGAATGTGGATGAACATGGAGCAACAGAAATACAGAATTACTTTCTGTACACACGCATACAGAGAGTAACACAGAAATAATAATAATAAAATAACAGTAATAATAAATGAATCTGAGTGAGGGAATCCGAGTGAGAAATCATGTCAGATTCGCACAGTCAAAACATTTTCAGCAAAACTCACAGACTTGTTAACAACGAAACGCTGTAACTGTAACATACAAAGCCCAACTGCACCACTAAATCCAACGTTGTCCCATAAGTACAAATGAAGTCTGCCAACAAGTAAGTGCATACTGCATATCATATTGTAATAATAATACCTGTTGTGTAAACAAAATTCGCATTATCACTACATACAAGGCATATACATAAGCAAAGCACGATAATATGAATAGGTCATCATCATCTGGCTAGAATATAAAATATTCTATGTACATATAATCTAAGTACACCTACAAGAAGAAGAATTGGGATTGTGTGACTATGACAAAGAGGGAGAAGCAGAGAATTGTGAAGAAAACGTGCGAAAAGTGAAAAATGATTTATTTCAGAGTTTTAGACTGAGACTAAAGAAAAATATTATAAAGTAAGCTGTTTAGGACGATGGAGCATTTATACACGACACCATTTTTCTACTCCACGTATATTTCTTAATCCTCATACTTTTACAAACACGCTTGGTTTGCAGACTAATAGCAATGACAACGAATTTAAGCTAAGTATACACGTATGAATGACAGATACAAACGAAACCAAGACCACAGACAATACGAAAAACACGTACACATTCACAGTACACCAAAATCATTTTATAAAAGAAGCAGAGCATACGAAAACATGCTCTTGTCGCTTAAATACATTATCCTCATCATCATCATCATCATCAACAGCATCATCGTCCCTCAATAACACAATCCTTATTCTTACACAGCCTAGCCCAACATCCATACACATACAGACATACAGCTAGCTACATACTTACTCTAGTATAGGTACTTAAGTACATGAAATTTTATACCTACATACATAATTCTTCACTTTTAGACAAACCATAGATGCTCCCTTTATTTCTGCAGGTGTAATTATAAAAGAAAATCTTCTACATACACTAAGTATCATACACAGAGCAAAAGAAAAGAAAAATATTTTAACAGTTTCGTTTATACGAACGAGAGATGATGATTTCTTATTATTGCAGTTTCTTTCCCATGGCTAGCAGAGTGGAATGAATTTGTGGAAATATAGTTCATACAAAATATAAAATATAAATTTATAACTACCCTAGTAGCACACACGTCCATGTGCCTATGTATAATAATACGTGGTGCAGTCTAAACGTAATAATATGCAGAAGAACATAATAATACAATGTGAACGTATACATTAGTGACATAGATATATAGATAGAAATGTATATTACACACACACACACAAATACACGGAAAGAATGGAGGTGTACACACCTTGGTGTGTGTTTGTCGATTGAAGACACAGGCAAAAAAGTAAATAAGGCACTCGCACTCGACTCTTCTTTAATACGGTCTACATTATAATGGACTTTGTATTATTTTATTCTCTCTTTCTGTGTCTGTCTGGCTGGATTTTGCAAAAACCACACGCTGAGAATTCCCAAATCTCTTTTCACCCATTCATTTGTTGTGTTTACCTTCAATTGTTATTGTGCAAATCCGCAGGCATGTGGGTTGGCATGCCTTGGCTTGGGCTGGATGTGATATGCTGTGCATCTCTGACATGTCCTGTCGCTTTTGTCCCGTGGCCAATTTTCTTAATAGAATAAACGCTACCATTACTGTGCTATGACGAGAACTAGGACCATTTGTAGTGGCAAAACCCTAGCTGCAATCTACAATCTCAGTCTCATCAGCTTAAACGTATATGCATTCTCCCTGTGCTCCTGTTCTTCTTCGCTTCGTCTTCTTTATACTCTTCTCCTTATACGTTGCACGATAAGAACAAGAAGAAAAGATGATGATGCCATATTTTGAATGTCTTTCTATGTCTCTGTCTGCGTATTATATTAAAGCTGTGGTGTTGCTGAGAGATTACTACCGAGTTTTTGTATTGTGTTCCTATTTCTGTCTTTGGTAAGGCTAATACTTCGAAACTATCCATTGTGTGAGCGTGTGTGACTTCGGTATAAGCATGAATGCATTTAAATTGCATGTGTGCATAATGAAGCAATATAATGTAATGTGTGGTGCAAATAGTAAAATAATTTTAATATACTATAATCATGGATCATATTATCTTTGTGTATTGAGAATCAACTTTCTGTATTATGTTCATATGCACATAGATATTAACAGAGTTAAAAACACATCACATAGTGATATTAGTGATACTTAATGGTATAATTTAGTTTAGTCATAATCACAAATAAGTAGTAAGATATTTGAGTAGAATGTGTAGGTAATGTATGGGTGAAGGTACCAAAATTAAGTATTGGAAATTTTTTAGTCAATGTTGCCGCAAGATAATTTGATTGCTTGTTGAAAGTGAATCAATGAAGAGAAAATTAAATTATTATGTCGCTGCTGCACATTGCACTATTATTTCATTGTATTCAACAACAAGGAAAAGTGACTCCATGAATAATTCAAAAATACTTCCACTCAACGTTTATTTGCATGATTTCTATTATGAAGAAAGAAGGCGGATCTTTATATTTAGGAATGGTAACAATACCACAAGAAATAACACTGTTACTGCATACCACACCGATCTACACATAACGAAAACCAAACTCATTCATCGGTACTTAATGTAGTACGAATCAAAAAGAGATTATGAATGCAAATATTTAAAGGTAAGAAAAGGTGCTTTTAGATTAGAGCCTTCATTCCAATGTTTGTAGCATTGTTTACTAAAATAGAACATGGAATAAATTAAGAAGATCGTGGATTTAATTGTAAATTGTAAGTAGCTTTTGATATTTTTGCTTTCATTACACGTGTAGCACGTTCAGATAAGAGAGAGTTCAAACTTCGAAGTATCTGTATTTATTGTATTTACGCTGCAATACTATTAGGTATTATATGGGTTCACGATAAGTAATTGGTGATGTCTCCCATTGGAAAAGCAGAGTTTTAATGGTTTCTTCAAATTACATATCAAGGGTTATTAAAGATATTGCATCAAAGAATCTTAAAAAACATAAATATCGAAACATCGTTTACTCACAAAGCTCAAGTTTAATTATCGAATGCATTCTCGTTGCAGCAAAACCCACAGATTTTAATTTCATTGGAAAAATCTCTCTTTATTAATGATGACTAAAGGATAACCGCGTATCGAAGTAGAACTCAAGGCATTTACTGTTTACCAATAGTTTGGGTACTACTACAACACATGCAGAGAAATTTTTTCTTGTACATAACAATGTGCAACAACAGTTATAAATACTATTACTTTTTAATGTGCTCAATTATGTTGCAATTACTAGCACCATATTAAGCTACTTTGCAGGGCTATTCTGTATATCTCAATCTTTTGATTGAGTACCTAAATAAATGTATCTTTAGTAAACAAAATTATTAAAAGTAAATACAATATAATTTCGCAAAAATTAATGAAAAAATCTAACACAAAATATTTGTCTTTTCAAACTTGATTTCAGTTTTTGAGTAAAATGAATGAAAGAAATGAACAATGGAGTTCTGTACAAAGAGTAATGCATGTGCACGTGCCTTACGATGGTGCGTTGAAGTGAATCAGGTATAATACGTGTATAGTAGTTACTTCGATAAAAGCGTGTGATGAACAAAAGGTTTATCAGAGTATAAGTAGAAGTACACACACAAAGAACACTAGTACTCAAAGTACGTGAAGCATGTCATGTTCCTTTAATTCCTCAACGAGAAAATATTTAATTGTGTTGGAAATACATTAGAATATTATATAGATCTATTAAAAATTCTATAATAAGCAACAGTAAGTAGTATACTATGTAGACTACTAGCAGATTTTTCTCAATTGGCTCAAGTAGAGTATATAGTAACCTTAACCTTTATTATTACTCTTTGTAAAATAAGATGAAATGCAGAGAAGAAGAAAAAAAACTCGCTTATTGTTAGCTAAGTAGGTAAATCTTCATACTTTGTTGAACTAGCTGTTCCCAAACGCACTAAATAGCTAGAGGGCTACCGTTTTATCGTTTTTATACACGAAATTAATTGAGAATATCACAAAACTTTACTCTTGCTGATTGTATGTACAAATAATTACGTCGAGACAAATAAAAAGTCTCTCTGTGTGTAAAAACAACGTAATCGCACTTTATGCATCCATTGGTATAATTTACACTGTACATACACTGCAAAAATATTAAATAAGTAAAACAATATTTTGTAGTATTAGTATACATTAAAGTACGAAAAGTGATACACATATGCACAAACAATAAAAGCACATAAACACAGAAATGGTGATGATTAGTACTTTCCGACTTTCTTTGCATGTTTCCTAACAAGAGTGCATTCTGTTTGAGTGATGTATATTAAGATAAAGAGAGACAACACCTCGTGCGCTCCCTTAAGCCTCAACTCAAGTCTAGTAATTGGTACGAAAATGAAATCTGAGGATGAACAAGTATTTAGCTCTAATTTGCACACAGGATGTAAATGAATAATAGCAAAACAATGGAATTCTACAATAGAAAATGATAACTACACGCTAAAAACTGTACAATTCGTTGTTAGACACAAAGTATGCACTTGTTAGTGTAATAACAAAGTGGAATTGCAGCTATCTCCAACTGTTATTATTATTATACAAATTGTTATACACGAGAAAATATAAAATGTCTACATAACAATACTCTTAACCTTATAACACAACAAGGTACTCGTCGTAGTCTCGTAGTACAAAGCTTTTAGCTTCCTATTTCTGTAAATGAAAATGCATAGTGTAGTAATCTGGTAGTTTAACTTGTAAATTTGGAAAACAGGATAAACGATTTTGAGCACGTAGTATTAAAATTGCACTTGTTTGCTTGGTTGTTCTTGTATTGTATCTGTATGATTTATGCATTTCTTAAAAATTAAGACGGTTTACTTTGTAGTTTTGTGTGTAGCATCAAGATACTTAGATATAAGACAATTCCTTTATTGTTATCTGTCGTAAAGAGTTCAATGAATGTGTGCACTGTGAACTAACTCAATGTGAGTACAGCCAAAGCTTATGTTGTGTGTACAACATATTTATCACTTTTTATTTCACTTAATAAGCTTTGGCCGCATTCAGAGATAAATGGATTGTTCAGAGATATCAAGTTTCACTCGGGTGACCTTGCGCCTTGTACAACACAATGAAATACCAAATGCTCACTCACTCACTACCTTATTCACTTATAATATACTTACTCCAATTTACACGATAGTCTTTTTATTGTGCATGTATATAGGTAGAGGTATGTGCAAACAACATTATCGCTTCTGCTAACATCAAATATCCATGCAGTAGGAACAATAAGTTGTAAATAACTTGCAAATTTAAAGCATTTACTCTTTAATAAATATTTCACAACTTCAATGTCCATTTTACACAGAAATCGAAAAAAAACTGTTATCCCTTTCATATGGAATAAACTATTACATACAGATGTAATAAAGTAGTAGCGTCTGGACAACAGACAGACGGACACATGGAATGGATACCATTTGTATAAAGTAGTTGACATTATGACACTACTTCTTAATGTTAAATTATTTACAAAGTTGAACTTTAAACTGCAAATGTCATTATGAATAAATCTATATACTGTATATGATAATGTTTTTAATTTTTTTGAAATTAAAACTAAATGAATCAAACTTGTGACATATAGATATGAAAACGCTAAAATGATTAAAATATTATGATGCTTTTGGGGTTTGGGGTAATATTAAACTATAACGAGTAAAACTAAATAAACGATTGAAAAACAAAGTTAAATCACAAGTAATTAATACTAGTAGGTAGGTACTAGCAGTAGGTATACATCTAATAATTAGGTACTTGAACCTGCTCAGCAAGCAAGCAATTGATTTATTATGTCGAATTAATTATTAAGACCATTTAAATTTTCTAAATTAATAAATTAAAGCTAAATAAAAATATGTAGGTAATTATTTCTATTTCTTGCTTAAATTATGTATACAGTTGGAAATGTATGGCAACAACAAATGTGTGGCAGTGAGGAGCAGTGGTATGGGTACTTGCCAGTTAAGGGAAGGTGTAGGTTCGAATCCTACCTGGAGTTTGACATGAAAGCAACCTAAAAATTCTGATGTTATCCAGTCAGAAACACTTGTAATTGAGTGTATATTAAAATTTCAACAGTTTTAATTCTAATTGGCAGATACAAGCCAGCGCCAGTAATGGTACTTCTGAGTCAGAGCTGTATTTTCCTACAGTCAGTGCTTGTTGGTATTTCTGAGTCAGAGCTGTATGTTCCTAATAATGATTACCTAATTAAATACGAAAAGCACATGTAGGCATGGAATTCCAAGCATGCTTGGAGTTCTGTACTTATACATTCAAAATATACATGACAACATTCTGGAATGTTGTTGCGTACAAATGTGAGCATTAAATAGTAAAGAAAAACTAGGAATAATCGCAAAAATAGTATTAGTAGTACTAAGTGGTACGAAATCTTACAGAGCTTGTCTTCTCCAGTAGCTCAAATGGAAGAGCGTCCCTCTGGAAATAGTAAATGCCAATTTTTTTACAAAATGTCGCAACATTTCTTTTAGTAAATACTTAATAAATGTATCAGTATATTTTCTTAATTTTAAATTGAACTTTAGAATTAAAATATAATTAATTGAGTAAAAGTTGTAAGAACTTATTAACATATGCATCATGCGATTCAGGTGTATCGAGAATAAGAGTATGGCAAGCAGTTTACAAAGGAATTAAATAAAAGCACCTTCACTTCACTACCACAACCAACTACAATTATATTTAAACATAATGTAGGTAGTCCACCCAAACACAATAAAATTGTACTTAGTAGGAATGTGATAAAATTGATATTCGAAAAATGTATTAACAACTTAAAAAGTAGAGTTATTGCATGTTGTAATGCGACAAATAATCTTATAGCAATTTGCATTGCCCAACTGAGAATATTTAATTCTTGAAATGTATGCCTACAAACCTTTTACTTCTATTCATGTTATTACAGTTCATCTGTGTAGTAAACATTTACTTTTCGATTAAAATCAATTTGTATTACCAGTAGAAAACGATGTATCATATACAGACATTTAACGCTTATGACGTTTCCTAATTTACCATTACTACTGTTTTATATTATGAAGTATCTCGTGATGCTCTATTACACCAAGTTATGCTTTATTATTGTAGTAACAGTGGGCGATTCAATGAATATTCATTTTTGCATTAATATTTTCACTCTCAATGACAAAAAAGGATTCTCTGTTTGTGAATCCAAGTGGAAACAAACAAACACTTTTGTGAATTGTAAAAATTTTACATAGAAAAATAAATAACAACAAACTGCAAATACGCCTCAACGTGTATGCATGTAGGTACACTGAACATACTACTAGCATTGTATTGACTTTTTATGTTGAATACTAATAATAAAGGAAAGCTGATCTTATTTGCACACAATGGATAGTATTTATATTATCCTGTGTTGTAAGTCTATTGTAATGTAATGGCACAGTGCATTTTTAGCAAGTCGGAAATTATTCTTTGGCATTCATTACTCAAACTACTTATTCTCGAATTCACCTTCCACTTCCACTTCTACATTTTATTAACTAAAAATAACTAATACATGAACAAATATAAACAAATAAAGGTGAATACAGTATTATATTTAGATACTAGTGATATTTACTATACATAAGAATCCCATCTTCAACATGCTTTTCTTTCCTTTTATGAGCAAAAAATTCAATATCGCATTTAGAACATTTTTATGTCATAAGTAGTAATACAAAGCACTAAGAGGGGCATTAATTCTCATAATTTTGTTTAAAAATTTCTACAAATCTATTATAACAAGGTGTAACATTAGCTCACAGTGTATTTTATTCCCAAGAAATATGCCACACCTATAGATTATTTTTACATACTTACAATGTGCAACGCTATATGTACAACACAGAGATAGTTTTAAATTTAAACTTACAATAAGTACAGTGTGAGATGTACATAATGTTAATGAATACTAATGCTGTAATGTAGTTTAATAATTTACACAGATAAAAATACTTTCTTTATTTCTTCCTTTAGCGTCTACAACCCCTGCTTTCTTGACAAGTGTAGAGAATAAACACTTGAGTATACCCACCTTAGTTACATGTTATGCATAAGAATCGTTAAATTCTAATAATAGATCTTTAAGAAGGATGTCGGGATTTCCTTACTAACAATCTGCATTACAGAAGGTAGTGTGATTTCACAAACAATGCGTGTAATTTTGTCATCATTATTATTGACAAGGGATTTTTCCTTAAATTGCAGTGCATTTGTTAATTTTTTATTCGGAAGCATCAGGCGAGCACAAAATAGCTTTACGGCACCTTAAGTTACCTAACTAACTAACTAAAGTAATTGAGTTGCAATTTTTCACTAGTACCGGTGCTCTACACTTTATACAACCTACCACAACGTAAACCTAGTTGTATAGGTATATGCATAAAAAGCTTAAAGTAAAAGTGTGATAATAATATTACACTTTTAATATAAATGATCAATCTTTGTGGTTTGAGTTGAGTATAGTCTTTTGTGATATTTTTCACAGCTTCATGTTTTTCAAATAGCATACCTACACATAATATAAATAATCATAAATGCCATTTCTGCTGTTATTATTTGCGATATAACTTACACTTATAGACGTACAGTGCACTTTTCCACTACTTATGTACATACGTACTATATATACTGCACTAATTCAGTTGCAAAAACATTTCTTTGTTTGCAAGCAGTGATTTCCCCTTCATTTTGCTTGCTGACTCAATTTGCACACAATAACAAAATCTCTCTCTTACACACAGAACTATTCTACCTAGTATGTAAGTGTGTACCTATTTACTTAACAATGTACTACATGTCTAACGCTAACAAACCAACAACACTCTACGGTTTATCAGGAAAAAAATACATTTGATTGTCCATAATTTTGTGTACAAGTTGTCCTGTGTAAGTTTTCACTTCACCTACAGCACCTGAAACCAAAGGAAACAGAGAGACCGTAGCAGTACACAAGAGAGCATCATTTAATTGAATAGCAAAAAAGAAGGCGCAAATAAAATATGTGCAGAAAGCAGAAGCATACAGCGTGGTGTGTCTCTGTCTGTGTCGATGGGCTGTGCTCCATTACATTTGCGATTTATTTCTTGCAGTAGAAATTGTCAGAAGGGATATTTTATTTACTTTTGCCTAGGTATTTAGTCTGCAGTTGCAGTATGCAATAATGTAATGCATAGTTACTTGCTACACTTCAAAACAACATAACACAGGAAACCATGCTATAACTATGAAAGTATTTAGGTACAAATGGTTCTTTTCAATTTCGCTTTTAGTGTTATTGTTATTACGTTCATAATGCACTATGTGGTACAAACACCCAATAAAAATAAATATTAAATATCCACGAAAACCAAAGGCGGAAAAAATAGAGAATAAAGTAGACGGAGATGCCATTATTGAGAGTAGACTGACTGACGATGAGTAGAGTAATTTAAGTAAGAAATATACCTACGTGTTAGATATTACACCTTTTGTGATTCATTTCATTTTCGCGTGTCATGGATGAAGAAAATCATTTAGATCTTCTCTTTTTACTTAAAAAACGCTTTGAATTTCTCAAAAGAGTTATGCCCATGCTTTATGATGGTGATTTAGTGCAGAAATGTACACATGCAGTGACTACACCAACAAACTTATTGTTAGCAAAGTGTGTTCCACTTAAAAATCCATCTTCACGTCCGTTTTTTATCTCATCAGATGACCAACACTCTGCTTTAGCACAAAAGTGATGATATTCTGCACTATATGCTTATGTATGATGTATTTTGTAGTAGTACGTGTTATAATGTTATGATTGGTATATACAGAGCTGTTCCTGCATTACATACAACCAGATCTGAAGATACTACCTTTGGTCGAATTACGTAATTTGTGCTGGTTACTCTTATTCATACCATGATATTATGAGGGATACGTGTATTAGGCGTGCAATTTGATTTTTTCATTTTTGGCTAAGTAGGCTGCTTATAACGCTTAAGCTGGTGATCTCCAGCCACAATAAACACGAGTTGAACAGTCTTCCGGCTTGCCTTGATAAAACAAATTCGTTTTTATTATTTGTGTAATACTTTATTTCGTTATACCTACAATCTCATCTGCACCCTACCCCTGTTATATATAATTTACAGACCTTTATACACTAACGAGACTGTACGTATGTATTGTAGTAGTATATATTCGTTAACACTATTGAGAAAATTATGTGCAATAATTTTTGCACGTAATTTGATTACAGTAGTTTATGCCATAGTCATAGAGTGTGGTGAACATACTCTAAACAGAAAAGTATCAAATATCTAAATGCTTTTAATATTGTAATAAAGAGTAGGTACCTACTTATCTGTATGTATAAAGTATAAAATCCTTTTAGAGAATCATATCTAAGGATGTCATTAAATGTAATACAGTCATTACGCATTGCTAAAATTAGACTGTGATCATTGGTCATTTAAGCCACAGCACCACCAGAACTCAATAGAAGAAATGTATCTATTCATATACCTAGTACTTTATTAGCTTTATTTGTACAAAATCGTTGTGTGAGCATTAACAGTGCTATTTTCTTGAAATGCTGCGACTGTGCGAGTAACACTTTAAAAAGTCTTTGAACATGACTTAATTCAGATGTTTCATAATTTTACAAATAGGTAATTGAAATTGCTTTACTGTTGTGAAAACTGGAGATCACGCGTACTTCATTCATAGCAAATGAAGGAAATTGCATAAAGGCAAAGAAATATTAATATTGCATTTCATGATTTCCAAACTTCACTTTACCTATAGTACATTGCGCATTGTAGAGAGACATGATCTATTTCGAAAAATATGAAAAAACATGAGTTTGAAGTAGGGGAATTTTAACACGGAAACTTGTGTAGGCACATTGGAGTAGTGACTATCGTCTGGAATCAGTAAAGGAAAGATGTAAGTTCGATTCTTACCTGGAGCTTCTCTTTGACCAAAAAAAAGTAAAATGATTCTGGCTTGAGGAAGCAGAGATTTACGCCTATTAAAACCTACAGAGTGTACCCCTTGTTATAAGTCTCTCAGCTAAGACCCCCTTTTATTCGGTGACCGGTGTCGGTGTGTGTTGATTCTAATTGTATGTGTAACATCAACGGGTGTGTCTTTAGTTGAGAGCAGCCTGCAACTTCCCAGAAGTTAAGGCTTTATTAAACTGTTGCATGAAATACTAGCTTTAATGAATTTATATGTACAGAGAAACTTCAAGGAGATCTCCGGTAGCTTAATCGGTAACAGCGTTCCTCTGATTAATTAACAGACGAAGAATGTGCAAACTTTTTTGACTAATTTTTACCAGCAGTTGTTTTAAAATTTATAATTACTGATTTTACCAACCTACTGTTCTTGGTAAGCAATTTTTATAATTATGTACACACAGTAACATTATTATTTATAATATTAATTTTATTATTTAATCATCAGAAGTAATATCTCATGTAGGTAAGTGCACAAATATTATGAATTAATATCATGAATCAGGATCACTCTTTGTAAAATAGGATCAGCAACACAGCAAATCACAGTTGTATTTATATCTCTGCAGCAAGGGCGTATATAAGAAGGGGGTAAGTACCCCACCCAGATTTTGGAAAAAAGAGATTTATTCAAAAAATGGCGTATATTATAATTCTTTGACACCAAAAACTACTCAGGCCATCATTTCAGATTTCTAGATAATAAATATGTCCCTGAAGTCATGAGTAATATATTAATCCTTTAATGACAAATTAAATATAACTTGACTATCTACTACACTGCTTAGTCCCCAGTTGTAACAATTTAATTTTGAATAGATTGGTAATGTATTAGATATGTGTGTAACGTTATAGGAATTAAAAAAAGATGAGATAAGTTAGAAAATAAAATGATTGTAATAATAAACTCTTGTATACAAAATTCAAAACATATAAATTATTACCTATAGGTACGATTGTAAAACGCATTATACCTACTTCTTCCATTGTTATTGCTAATAATCATTCATCGAAAAATGTATGATTCAGCCTTTTTATTAACAATTCTATCTCATTCATAATTCTTCCAATATGACGTATCAAAAGTCAAAATTTATTACTAAATTGTGTTGCGAGTACATAGAGATCTGATTTGCATCTAATTAACCCGCAAGACTATTTCAGTTTAAAATTGCACACCGATAAAACAAAGCGCAAAAATGTCCAGGCATTATAAGTATACCTACAATATGTCCATGATAAAATCATAGTTCGACAATGGACTTACATTAAAGGCTGTAATTGGATTACGCATCATTTGAGCGAATTTGGTTTTGATTAAGTCACTCTGAGCAGCGATTAGCTAACAATCAGAACCTGTAGCTACAATTCATGGTTACACAACTGCTAAATCCCCTAAATGCCTTTTATGAGTGAAAAACATTCCATTATAGACATACATTTGTATTATTAACAAAATGCACCTTGCTTTATGAAAGATATCATAAAATAAGCCGAGAATACCTTGCACAGTAGCTTTAGTATGTAGCTTATAGTATGTTTTACTGTTAAGTGACTGTGAGACCAATAAAGATATTTTGTCGGAATCATAACACTGACTGTATATCGAATGTGATTTAAACAATCCCATTGTATTTGTTATTGCAATATTGTAAAAATTTATATACATACCTATGTGTTGATGAAGGATATTGATGATACAATAACAGATTTACGATTTCATGTCATAGATTTTATGAAGCATCGCTACATTTGTGTAAATTAATTTAGTATTGGTAGTCAACTGGGATCACCACACTACTCCATTGTGGTGTCTGCTTAATTACTTTAAAATTTTGCAGTGTTTAGAGTAATTACATTCCTTAACTAGAAATGGACGCAATTAAATTTATTTTCTTAATTTCCAATCTGCTGTGCGGATTCCATCAATTTGCAAACTCTCTCAATTTAGCTTCCAATGGAGGTTACAATATTGTTGTAGCCATTGATGAGAGTACCCCTGTTCCAGACATTGGAGAGGCAACGTACACGGCAAATATCAAGGTGCGTAAATGGCTATTTTAGCAATCGATAATTTATAAGAACGATATAAAATACTAAGTTTTTACAACTAGACATGTTCATAATGCTATGCAGTACTGTATTAGCTTAAAAGTTCCACATAGTAAAAAGCGCAACTATAGAAAAAATGTTTACATACACCCGAAATAACCTTTATATATCTACCTGTATTTAATATGGGTCATATGATCAGACACTTATATCTAACAAGACATAAGCACTTTTTCAAGGGCTCTGATTCTGGTAATCAAACTCGGTCAACTCGTTCCCTATGAAGACTCTCGTTTAGAATCTATAATTTTACATCCGTAAGACATTTACATTTAAACAGTTTAAACAGGTTCAACTATCCATCGCAAAATCTTCATAATTAAATAAGTATTACATAGCACAAACATCTATCAGGAAACATGAGTTAAAGGTATCTACTCACTGTCTACCTGCAGGGATAAGCTAATTACTGATGTAGCGAAGTCTATAAATACACAAACAAACAAACGATAGGTATTAACCTACCTTTACTTAATTTTAATTTTATGTGCAAGTAGCACAAGAAAATAATTCAGCAAGTTTATGTTTACTCGACATGTAACTAAAATATAATATAGTTTATATGATTTATGTCAACTAGATTCCCAAGGAAAAAACGCTGAAAAAATATTAATTGTCTATTTATTTAAGTTATTTAGATATTAGGTTAGGTTTGGTTAGGTTATGAAGTTAAATAGGTAACCAATAAACAGACTCGTTAAAGAAAAGCAATACAGTCTGGCGGGTTATTGGTTTGCTGTATAATATGCAATTATTCAGTAACGAGATTATTCAGTAACTAACGACGTAAAGAACCATGAATCACATGGAAATGATTGATGATTGAGAGACGTGAAGAGTACCGGACAGGAAACATCCACCGAACCGAATAATCTTCACCTTCTATCTATCTCCAATAATTGCAGGATAAAACATTCAAATGTGTTGGACCAGACATGCAGGATGTTGACCATGCATAGTACGACGTCATATATGACACGAACAAACAACCTTTTGACCTGGTTTTGGGTTCACTCATCATATCGGAAATGGAACCTTCGTACAGGGAGGGAACACACAGCAACCGCATAGCACGAACAAAAGCACAAATTACTAAAAACAATTCAGTATATAAAAAAACATAAGAGCGAGATTGGCTAACCTAACCTATTTCTTAACTATGTTTTTGAGAACCCAAACAAACGAATATCATAAAAATTGCGATTAATAACAATATTTTTGTGCATAAATATATCCACTGCAATAGAATCAATTTGTAGTCTAAGGCATGAAAAATGCAGTGCAATTACATACTCGTGCAATTTTCAACCATTTTACTGGAATTCACCCCTATTTAAACTATCCACATGTAGTGAGAGTTTATTGCATTTAAACGATATTTATAGATGAAAGCATCATATTGGTCTTTGTCTTTTATATGTCACACTCAACCTCAATCCCACCTTTATTATGACATTTATTATTAATTGAGTATTGTAATACAGTGCCACAATGCTTATTGGGTCATGTTCGAAACAACCACTGATTTCATATGTGATAAAAACGTATTTGTTAAGTATAGCCTACTATAAGTGTATAATATAATATTTCAATTACGAATCGGGTTAAATATAATTTTAATTTCAGTAATTCAATCCATAACATTGAAACTGTTTGCTAGCAATCTCTTATTATGTAGGTTCATCCTATAGGTGAATCCAATAAAACTTGACATAATGGCTAATATTGACATTAGTACAGAGTGAATTAAATAGTAGCTAAATAATGGCAATAGACATTACGTCTAGCTAGGGTATTGGATGCATGTATTTAGAGTTCAGTGTGATTCTTTTAATAATTGACAAACGCAATTTGATTTTTCAGATAAATATCGGTTAATTTTATCATAAATCAATATAAGAAATTATAAAATCAGATATGACAGAAAGTTTCAGGTTTATCGCAATTCACCATTAGCATTTTGTAATAAAATGACTTATATTAATTTGCAAGAATTCATGGAAAAGTTATTAAAAAATCCAACAAACAACTAATTTTACATGTTAAATTGTATGCAATATGCAATAGGTTTGTAATAGTACTATTACGCCAAAACAGTAAAGTATCAGTCAAAAGCATCATTTCCTGGAGAAACTACTTAAATCGCACATAAAACAAGAAATCATAGAATCATATTTCTCGATCTACAAATAGCGTCTAGAATCTAGAACCATAATCAATAATAACCATTAAATGTTACTTTAGATTGAAATACCTAAGCGATATAAATATGTCGCTCAATATTGCTTTATCGGCTAGAAAATTATTGAATCTGTAGAATGAATGTTTCGAATTTTTTACTCATGCATTTATTCCTTTTATTATATCGATTCCAGTTTGCATAATATTTGCACAATCACAAAAATATTTTTGCATGCCTTTTGCAGGATTTCTTATAAACGAGGCATTTATTTACTTATCAAAGTCAGTGGCGGATCTACATACGGGTTTTACGGGTCCAAACCCCCCTGTTATATCTCAGTTTACACTAGATAAAAATCAAAATTTATTCAATACGGTTAAATACCTATTATATTCGCCTATTTTCACTGGAATTTCCTTCAAAACCCCCCCTGTTATAAATCCTAGATCCGCCACTGATCAAAGTGATAAGGTGTTATGTTAAATTATATTATGATCATTTATCTAAGGCAGTAAAGGATTGATTGCGTCATATAGTAAAACGTGTACATAACTCACATAGACCTTAAAATAAGTAAAGTTTATCTTCAAAGCTTATCTCAACGAACAACACTCTTTATACATGACTCTGCGTTAACGTATACAAGAAATAATTTTTACAGATATTATTATGAGCTTTATGAGCTTTATGTATACAGACACAGTGAACACTGTGCAAAACACAAATAATAGGCAAATAATGTTCATTATGTAACAAGCTTTATTTATTGTAGGTAGTGTATATATGTATGCAGGGTCGCATGACATGTACGTGTTTGCTTTTTCTGCGTAAATTACACGATTCTTTATGTGCCATGTATTTCATGGCCTTGGAATAGGGGGATAACATAGAGAGCTTAAACCAAGTGGTTATTCAACAGAGCCGAAATAGCTCAGTTGGGAGAGCGTTAGACTGAAGATCTAAAGGTCCCTGGTTCAATCCCGGGTTTCGGCAAACCTTTTTGCCTATTTTATTTTGACAAATACTCATGCCATGAGCATTTACCATTGTTAATACCAAAATCATTTTAATGTAGCTAAAATACAACCAGTTTAAATCTAAACGCAAGTAATGAAATTATTGCTCCATTGTTTTCCCTGTGTAACACTTGCAAGTGATAATAATATTATTTTATACCGTATAAAGTAGATAATGTTTTATTGCCAATAAATTATTGGAGACCTTCGGGAAATAAACACAAATATGTAAAAAAAAGTTGGCAGAATCAGCTATGTAACCGAAATTAATAATTAATAAGCTTTGAATTTATTGCTGCGCTAGAGAGATTTTGTGTATAGATAGCAATAATTAATTCAATTAGATAAGGAATTATTATTATATTGTTGTGCAAGGCTGTATACAGGGGGGGAACCGATATTCCAAAAAAGAGGTTACTTTGCCGTAAAAAGTGCAAAAAATTAAGAACGTTGCTTTTGGTTAAAATCGACTCTACTTTGCTCTCCTACATTTATATCTCACATTTTGCGATCCTTCATTCCCCCAAGTCGATTTCTGGATACTGTCCTGTTGTCCTGCAAAATTCTAATAATGTTAGCCAAAATGTTGTACCCGTCAGCCATGAGAAATGGAACATTAATTTTTTAATGAAAGGGAAATTTAATGCTTACTGGTATAATTAGCAGTAATAAAAAAACATATAAATATGTATACCTAGGTATAATCACGGCCGTATCCAGAAATCGATTTCGGGGTGGGCAAAATATATTTCGGGTAGGGTAAAATAACCTCTTTTTTGGGATTTCGGGGGAGGCAATTGCCCGTTTGGCCACCCCCTGAATAATGACATAGGTATAATAAATAGAATATAAATATATAAATACTTTCGTCAATGTCAGTGTCACAGTCACACACATAATATTTGAATTTAACGTACAATTAAAATTATATACTATGTACTTTAATATTATCAAATTGTATTCTTTTGTGGCACATTTAGAATACTATTCAACTATTGTCCACCCAACTTTGGAGGACCACTAATGGACAATTTTTTATTAATTCTGCCGATTTGGTAATTCCCAGCACCTGGAATGTTGCAACTCTTAATGGTGACGCTCTAACGTAAGTTTAGTGAAAATGTTAACGTTTTGATTTTGTTCTATCACAATCAGAAGTTTCAGAAGTAAAATGCTATAAAACAATTTTCTGCTTCGTAAAAAATCCAATAATCACAATAAACTTTTTACATTATTTTTATTTTTCAGGCAATCCTATACAACTGCTGATCTTCGGATTTCAAGCGCTATTAATTATCCATATGCTGAAAACTCACATCCATGTGGAAAACCCGGAGAATTTATTGGGTTACCCCTCTCTTTCTTTCAAAATGCAAACGCTGATGTTTCATACGGGACTACATGTATTAATTTTTATAATTATTTTTGTATTTTATTCAATTTTAAATTAATCCTTTTACAATTTGCACTAATTATTATCGTGCAATCAATTTCTAATATGTTTATTTTATTTTGTGTGTATTGAACAGGGAAAGCTTTGATAAACTTGTGGGCTCGATTTCGATGGGTAAGTTGAGATATAGAATTTAATAAAAAAAAGTAGGTATTATGTATGAGTCAATTATTTGCAAAATAAATTAACATGATTGCATTGTCTCCAGGGAGTATGGGACGAACACGGCTACGCTGGAGATTCTGCAGCGTCCCAAAGGTTTCCTTACATTTACCGACAATTGATCACAAGAAAATGGGTTCCTACTGGATGTTCCAATGAAGAATTAACAGGAAAATTTGTGAAATTGTAATTACGTAAATTAATATATTTTTCAAGCATGTTTTATGGAAATGTACATCCTTCTATAACATTTTAATCCTGGAATTATCATATAGAGCTGACAACGATGTGGAATGTCAATCTGATAATCCCTTGACGCCCCCAGAACCAGATTGTCGTTTCAAACCAAACACGAACAATAGTGCTACAACTTCTTTGATGCATTTTCATTGGCTTGACAGTGTGGATAGTTTCTGTGATGAGACAAATCACAACAGATTTGCACCCAACAAGCAAAACATTTATTGTGACCACCAAAGTATTTGGGAAGTCATCAGAACGACTCCAGACTTCAAGGCTGTTACAGAACCAACCTCCAGTGTTCCTGCACTTACATTTAAAACTCTTAAAAATTCTGCGAAACCATTGCTTTATCTACTCTTGGACAAAGGAAGCATTGAAGTAAATTATATCTGTATTTCAACAAAAACTAATTTTTTATAAACATACAATTGAATTTCGAAAATACAGATTATTTTGTATTCCATAGGGTACTTTGTCTATTGCTAACAAAATTCCTGTAGGACTGATTCCCCTGTTTACTCGTGCAAACACTCAGAATAACGTTGCCGCAATTGGGTCGTTCCCTGGAAATCTTTCTAGTGGATCTTATATCCAGGAGGAAGTAGGATGGTCTACTATCGGGTCAAATCAAGATGCATTCTTACAGTAAATTATAAAATACTAAATTGAAATAATTTTTATTCAACATTGTTTATTTGGTTTAAATTTATCGAAAATGGTAAAAAATTATTTCAATGAATTTCATTGACTATATCATTCTAGAGCTTTGGGACATTTAGAAATTGGTGGACCATCAAAACGGGATTGGGGACTAGCTATTAAAGAAGTGGCAGAAAAGATTAAAGTTAAAAACCCTGCTCATGGTGCTGTCATACTTGTTGTCAAATATGGATCAGGATCTGCTGATGATGGATCCTTTGGTTAGAAAAAAAAAATGCTTTCAAGTTTCAAACGAAAGATCTACTATTTAATTAACTACTTTTTATTTATGTACCAGCTGCTTACAAATAATCTCAATATTTTACAGCCGATTTGACATCTGAAGCTGAAGTCATCGCTACCTTGAAACAACAAAACATCATTGTTTCAACTCTTGAATTGCCTGCGACCGGCAAGAAACTGACAGGGCATCTGGTCAACATAGCAAGGGATACGAATGGAGTTTACTCCGTTTTGGAGTCAGAAGGAGCTGCAGCTCAGGCCATTTCTTCTGTCACCAACTTTGTTATCAACTGGATACAAGACCAGGATAAAGATATCCTCAGAAACATGAACACGGTATATAAATATAAATCAAAAGATGTAAACATATTCGTCCATATCACTTGTGGGCAAACGCAGATTTCCTGTAAATCAATTTTAAATTGTTAAAACTAGCTCTAATTTTTTGCAATTTATTAAGTTGGCGAGACGCCGAGCAAACAGCAACGATGATACAATTGTCCCAATCCCTGATGGACTTAGATCCGGTCTTCAAATTTACTATACAACTTCAGTGACGAATCTTACAGCCGAAAACTTCGTTTTGACCCGAGCAGGAACGACCAACAATATCAATTTCAGATTGACGCAATACTCAGAATGGAACGAAGAAGAAGACAGTGGAAGAAGACAAGTGTACATGCTTAATGTACACATCTCAGCCTTGGTTTGAAAAAATACTAATTCCTAATTTTATTTAAGTAAGAAAAAGAGCATTCGTGTACTTATATAGTTGTTTTCTGATGTAGGCAATTCCTGCAGTTCAATTGCGAGTAAATTGTCCAGTAAATGTTCCTGCATCCCAATGCACTGGAAATATATTAGCCTTAGCTGACTTCCAACCAACTGAAGTTCCTGTTGAAATAATGGTGTCAACATCAGCAATGGGCTCTAATGCTGTTGATTTAAATGGTCAAGCTCAGCCTTTCGCCATTTTTGCCAAAGTACGTTTTTAGAATTGTGAATGTCTTTACATGAAAAAAGAATGTTCTTGAAGACTTCCTGAAGAGTAAAGATTGTACATGAAAATTGTACATTGTGCATGAAAATGCATGCATTTTTATAACACGAAAATGTTTGATTTATATTTAGGTTACGAAAAATGGCAGATCAATCGAACAGATCACTGTAACTGCAATTGTGACACAAGTGAATACTAATGTGGTTCATACTATCAATTTGGAAGACAACGGTCTCGGTGGTCCAGATGTGGAAAAGGATGATGGAGTATACTCTGCCTATTTCATTCCAAATGCCGACGATTCGTATAAAATTGCTGTGCACGTACAAAAGAATACAGCAGCTTCGACATCAACTAGTAAAATCAGCACGACTGGTTTGGGTCGCTTATTACCAGTGGATCAAGAAGATTTCGGATGTGGTGGAGGAAATTGTGAAAAAGAGACAATTATTGGAACCTACGCACAACATGTCGATTACCCTGCCTTTATCGCATTTACTGGCACCAACTCTTTTACAGTAAATATTTTTTGTATTGGATCAAGACATGTCTATGCAATAGAATCTTCAAAAATTTATTAGAGTTTAAACCAGATTTTAACTTTCATATAATTTTTTCCAAGTCCATACACAATAATAGTCGTACTTCAGTATTTCTAAATTAATACTCCTTCTAATTTTCAGGCTCAGCCTTCCAAAGTTACAGATTTGAGCTATGACGAATCACCCACAACTGGATACCTTAGGTGGTCTTCACCTTACATTCCTGGCAAACAAGACACAGGTATGACATATTTCAAAATATTAGAATTAGTAGTATAAATAAAATAAATTGCTCTTTTAGTTTTTATTGATTATCCATCGATGATATGTATTTCATTCAATGATGGTTGCAATTCTAGTTTCTGCCTACAACATTAGTAAATCATCTAATTTGGACGAACTTCTTACTAATTTTGACAATGCTGAACTCGTTGCCACCATACATCCATCAGGTTATAAAAAATTAATGCCATAATTATTTTTTAATGCCTCATATTTTCAACAACATTTATTTTCATTCATTTGACATCTTAAGTCAAAATTATATTGACAAGTTTATTTTTATAAAAATGCAGTCCGCCCTGGAAATACAGTAAGCACACCAATAGCCAAACCGAATGAAACCACATACTATGCAATTAAGCCATATTTCTACGCTCAACCGGTAAAATATTTTTCGACTTATCTGTACTTTTTGTTATCAATTTACATCTTTTTTATTTTGTACTAAACAATTGGCATTTTTGTATGTAGGGAGTTGTTTCAAATATTATTCGCGTGGAAAGAAATCCAGAAGATGAAATACCTACGACCCCAGATACCCCAACTACACCCCCACCTACACCCCCAAGTACTCCACCTACGACCCCAGATGTTCCACCTACGACCTCAGATATTCCACCTACGATCCCAAGTATTCCACCTACAGCCACAGACCCACCGGGTCCTGGAATCACTACACCATCAAAAGCACCTTCATTAAATCTTATTGGTTCCACCACGGGTTTCGTCACCGTCATCGCTATTGTTCACAAACTTTGGATGCTATAATGAATCCCTCCCAGTATGTAACAATACATATCTTACAAACAAAATTGAGATGAGTGTACGATATGTTTATCAATGAACTGAAAATATGCGTAGCTAAATTGAAATTCTACACTTTAACCCTTTTGACATTGTTGAGTAATGCAGTATCGCGTACGTGATGCTTTGACAATAGGAACATTGTTCACACTCGGTCTTCAAAGTTTTAATCAATATTTGTATATGTATGACAAACTAATTTTCAATTAATAATGACACTGGATTATTTGATAGATAAAGATGTTAATTATACCTCCAAAACGTATTATTATTATACTACGCATATAATGTAAAATCCCTCATTGTATATTTGTAAGTGCAGTCAGAACTCTGGAGCGTCACAAAGTCAAGTGTTTTGAATATTTTCACTTTTACGTGAATGCACGTATTTATTGTTTTAATTATTATGTTAATTCTGATTCAACATACTGTAATATTTCGTAATTTTTATTAGACATGAACTTTAGTTGCTGTATTTGTAGATATACTCGAATCAATGAAATGATGCTAAACATTTTCGTGATAAATCCATAGGAGTTAAGTATAAGTACACTTGTTGGGATTTAAAATTGTTATATATCATGATCAGATCATATCACGTTCAGTTGTTAGATCATTGCATGCAAGGTTGATGGAATTGTTGTCCTATGTACCTAATATGATTCAAGTGATTGTCGCTTTTTTGATTATTATATTTAGACTAAAACAGTAAATATTATGCTGAGATAATTCCTTTGACATTTACCGTTTTTTTACCCTTTTTGCTATTATTGTTAATGAGCCATCGTTAATTAACCGCAATCATACTTGGTAGACATTTTAGATATGCCTAATGAATACATTAATTTGAAATTCTTGTAACGTAAAAATCGCAAGTTATCGAAGACCGTGAGATGAGGCGGGCGACTTTTTACTAAATTACATCATAACCTTCGGTATAGGCAGACGTAACATTATTATCACTAATTAATGCTAATTGCCAAAAAATGACTAAAACGACTAATTATGTAATAACAAACAATTGTATGCAGAGATAAAATTCCATAACCACATCTACAAATATTGTAATTGCATGTTTGGTATACTAATGTATTCTAAAATTCGTGGAAGCAATTAGAATATATAACTTTTGCTGATTATAATATATAGCTGAATTTTGTACTGGATACAAATTTTAATCAACTAAACCCAATGGGAGTAAAAAAATCTTTAATTTTAAATTATCAACAGATAAATTTTAGATTGACAGTTTAAAAAAAATATTAACTCACTCTAATTTTACCAATACCTGTTATGCTTGAACGAAACCATGATATAGACCATTTAAAAATATTATACCATGCATAATTATAATTAATTTAGTGCGATTTTATTGCTATATTTAATTTTGCCTATACCTGCAACCTACCCTAACCAACACTATACACCAGCTATACACATGTTTTACTTTCTGGAATGGCTCCATGCATTTACCTTACATTCCGATCTGGAATTGGTAACAAAATTGTATTGAGTGACAATAATAATATGTAATACAAACGAAAAAGGTGATATGTTTCTTATCAGAATGTTAATTCAATGTTACAAGCAAAATGTTCAGTGATCATGATGATAAGGTAAGCCGAACTCTTTACTTTTTAACCAAAGTTAATTGTTTTCGTTAGTGATTATTAATATCAATATGTTTTCTTCACACTTAGCGGTTACATGAAGGCTTAAATGATAAAGATTCCAATTGACTCCATATAGGTAGAGTCACCATTAATAGTCAATGATTTTGTTGCATCAGCAAATTTCCAATATTTAGTTAAAAAGTCGATTTATGGTCTTTTAAGTGCCAGTCTTTGTTCGTTTGCATTGTGAAACAGTTATAACAATTTTATTGTGAAATCATGGAGTTTTTTAACTCTAAAATGTATTTCTCTTGTATTTTACTACTTTGTGCAGCTTTAGCTAGAAATGCCTATTCTACAGAATTAGCAACCGATGGAGGCTACACACTACGTGTGGGTGTAGACGACAATATCAGTGAAAAATCTGCCGGAAATTTGACAAATTACTTCAATGCCTTAAAGGTAGTCAAAATTAATGACTTTTGACACTTATATTCATTGTATTGTAAATATGTAAAAAGCTGAGGTCTGAGGTCAAAAAAGATGTACCTAAGCGTTTTTGTTTATTTTGTATAGGTTGTATTGCAAGAATTTTCAAAGCAATTGCATACATCAACAAAAGGAAGATTTCATATTAAAAATGTTGAACTGTTGCTTCCTTCTGGATGGGCTATAGAAACCCTCCAGCCTACAGAATATGTCTCAAATGAAAGGTAACTAGCAAGCTATTTTCAACATCTACAATAAATACATCTTTGTAATATTATTTCATGCAAATTCATAATAATAAGTTTCCCCATTTTTTAGGAATACATATTCGGCTTCTGATATCCGGGTTTCACGAACTGCTAAATATCCCTATGTGGAACAATCTGGAAAGTGCGGACAACCTGGAAAATACCTAGAGCTTCCATTGGGGTACTTCACTGGCGGAAATGATGCGATCTACGGACCACGATGTATGCAAAAAATCAAAACATAAAACCCTTGTCAAAAATTTCATACTCTTTGTATTTGGAACGCAAACGCTGTTGTTGTATAGAGCTATACATATTGGAACGTGTTTAATTTAATTTACAATTTAATTTTTAGCAAAATCATTGACTGCTTTATGGGCACAACTTCGCTATGGCGTTTTTGAAGAAAACGGATATGCAAGTAATACACGCTACCCCTACTTTTACCAGCAAAATCAATCGGCCCCATTCGAAGCTACTGGCTGTGCAAATACAGAATTGAAAGGAAAGTTTCAAACTTTGTAAGTTAAATGTTTTGAAACTATAAAAGTATTGACTAATTAATTCGCTATTATTATCTGCCATTTGTTTCTGTTCATCGTTACATCATATCTGAATTTAAAAAATTCTTTATTAACATTTGGTATTATATTCAAAAATGTTTAAGGGCTGGAGCAGTTTGTGATCCAGCAACTGGAGCAGCTTCATGTCGATTTGTTCCTGACGCTGATAACACGGCAAAATCTTCTTTGATGCATTTCTATTGGTTAAATTCGGTAACAGACTTTTGTGACGACACAACTCACAATCCTTTGTCGCCCAATCGACAAAATGCTTTGTGTGGATATCGCAGCGTCATGTCAGTCATTCAAAGTACGGCCGATTACACAAAGGTCACTTCACCTCCAACTGCACCTCCTACAGTCAACATAAAAGTTTTAGAACAAGCTCCATTGTTCTACTTGCTTGTCGACAGAGGAAGCTTTCATACAAATGTAATGCCATTATACAAACAAATGTACTAAAAGCCTGCAATTCAGAAATACTAAGCATCTAATCTGCGAAAGCGATGAATTACATATAAATTAAGTACAATTTTTGACAATAGGCACTTAAAGTAATAACTAAAGTCTGGCCGAGGGTTTTCCAACTTTTCGGAGTGTCAGTCGGAGGAGATGGTATTGTGCCAAACTATACTGTAGGAGCTGTTGGAAAATTCCCACATACACCCGAAAATGAAGTTGAAGATGTTGTACCATGGTCGATTGTTTCCGAAAATGAAGCAGCATTTATGGAGTAAGATATTGCCAGAATTACAGAAAAAATACATTTTACAAAATATGACATCTTTTTACCATGAGTTTTTCCCACAGTGCTGCCGAATTTTCTGTTGGAGGTCCAGCGACAAGAAAATACACAAACGCTCTAGTTGAAGTGGCCGAGAAAATCAAAGCTAAAAATCACGGAGCTGGTGGTGTCATTCTTTTATTGAGAACTGGAGGCCAACCTCACAGTTACGGTAATTAATTTCTATGAATTTGTTTCTTGTTTCACAACTAATTCTAGAAATTCACGATGACCCGAAATACCTTGTGTCTCCCATTTTTATTTCGATATTTTATTTACTAGTATAATCTACACTATAACGATCGTAGTTATAAAAAATAGTTTCTCATTTCATTAAAAAAATAAAAATTATTGTCAATTTTAACAAAATTGTTTGTCATATTCATAGCACACATCAATTACGAGGAGCAATTGTTAGTTACACTGAAACAAGGGAATATCAAACTTAACACCATCGAATTGCGTAATCCCGATGCAACGCCAGAAAATCCGTCTACAGCAAACCTCGTTAATTTGGCGAGAGAGTCTGGTGGAATTTATTCTGTCATAAACTACAACGATGAAGTAGATTTGGACCTTCAAAATACTTTGTCCCGTGTCATTGATACCGTTTACGCGTATTCAAAAGATACAAACTACAACTACGATTTGGTAAGTGCGCATTTCATGCAATTCACCTTTATTACCATAATCAATCTTTTAGCCACACAATATTATAGTTTATCTCATGGCCGTATCCTGAAATCTTTTTCGGGGGGAGGGGCAAAATCTAAACATGAGGTACGGTACATTTGTGTCAAATCGGCCGTAGTGTGAACAAATTAGCGATTTTTTGCCCTATCATGGCAAGCTAACTCTTTTCTTGGGATTTCGCAGGGGGGGATTACCGGTTTACGTATATCAGCTATGCTATGGTTTACCTTTTGGAATTATTTAACATAATTGAAAAAAATTATATACATTTGTTTATAGCTTTACGAAGGCCAAGTCATTAAAGGCACAACCAATCCATTGCCTTTGAAAATAAACTCCAGAGCTGGAATTCATACGCTTCGATTATCGTTTACAACTTTAGCTGAACTAACTGATCTTAGATTTGGCGATGCTAGACTTGCGGACTTCCAGAAGACCAATGATTGGATGGCTGCAGACACAGATGTTGGAAAACGTACAATTTATTCCATTCGTCTCCGCGATATCAAAAATGTACTGATAACATAAAAAACACGAAAAATTGAATAACTTTACCATTCTTCTTAAAAATGTAAATTCCTGTGAATACCTTAATAATATTCCGGAGAAACTAATGTGTTACATGCTTCTATTTAACAGCCCTCCGATATGGATTTTAGTTTCTCTTGCGTTAACGAAACTTCTGATAATTGCCAAGGCTTTTTGGTTTCTTATGCTCTTTACACAGAAGAAAGCTATTCCAATGAAGCACTCGAAATAAAAATTTCAACTTCAGCTGTTGATGATGCAATTAATTTTGCCAATTCCAAGGAACCCTTGGCAGTATTTGCAAAGGTAAGCTGTAACAATTGAATTGCGATGTTTTTAAGATAAAAGATAAGATAAAAGCAAAATTAATATTTAAGAAAGAAACTATTTGAATTTTATGTCGTCCTTTTTAAAAATACCTGTATAAAAATACACTTGAAGTAGAGATATTCATACAAGAATAAAATTACATTGAAAAATTACTATCCTTTCTCTAGGTGAGTAAAGGTGGTCTTCCAGTAACCAAACTGAGTGTAAGAGCTACTGTAACTGTAGGAGGAACAGGAAACATTGTACTAAGTGACAATGGACAACTTCCTGATATCTCTGCGGACGATGGAGTTTACTCTGGATATTATTTAGCTACCGCAGATGGATCCCTAAATGTTCAAGTTAACATTCAAAACCCAACAACCAATACAAACATAAGAAAATCAATTTCTGCAGCTTCTCCAGCCCTCGGAAGAATTTTGCCTGTCGATCAAAGTTTCCCCGTTGGAGGTCCATTGACCGGACCAATTAAAGAACGCGTTCTAACTCTCCCTGCTCCTATTCGAATTTCAAACTCTGGAAGTTTCAAGGTTATTATTTCAAAACTCTTTTTTAAAATCCCTAATAAAAAGTTGCATTTAAGTTCGTCAATTTTAATTTCATATTTTTTATCAGGCCTACCCTGATGCCATCAGAACCCTGAAAATTGATGTCAAGACTTCAACTGCTACTCTTAACTTCCCCGCACCTGCAATTATTGGCGACGCTGCTACATGTAAATATCAAAATATCATTTTTGTAAAAGTCTTTTATGTACCAATGAGAGTACTTCAAACTAATCATTTTTTATTGTCGTAATAAACAGCTAGAGTTGATGGGTACGTAGTGCGGCGATCCGATTCAATAAAGACGCTAGTTGAAAATTTTGACACTGCAGAGTTAGTTGAAGAAAATAAAAGTCTGGGGTCAAATCAACAATTTACTGTTAATGATAATTCTGTAAATAGCAATAAACGCTTTTACTATGCCGTAAAAACAACGTATAAAACTGCACAGGTAAAAATGAAGGTTTTAAAAAATTGCATTATGTCGTTTGTTTTAAAAAACTCATTTCTGCTGTTTATATATTAGTCTGAGCTGTCCAATCTTGTGGCTGTCGATGGGACTGAAGGAGGTTCTGGAGCATCCAATCTGACATTTAACTTCGCTACACTAACTATTACAATTTTTCTCTTCGTTAGTTTTTTTAGAATGTAACTTCATAATTGAACCCTAATGTTTTTGCTATTCCTCAGTTTACTTTTGTAACAATTTAATGTATCTACTGCTTTGGCCACAATAGAATGCCGTACCCGGGTACGACCTTGAGCCCATAGCACTAATTGCTAGTCCTATTATTTGTCGATAGCAAACTGATAATTTATTATTATACATATTGTAACATAATATTATATGTATCTTATAAATGTTATTCCTGTAATTATTTTGATTGTATACTATAACGAATTACATTTATCATGAATGAACAAAAGCTTAATAGAAATAATTAATTCGATTAGATTTCTCATTTCATTGTAACGCATATATATTTGTGAGAAATGCATTTTAACATACATATCGATTTATCATTCTATCAATTTTCAGCATGACAGGGTTTATAATGATACTTCAGTCTGAAATATAATATTATCATGATCTTCCCCTAACATTCGATCAAAAGAGGTCTGTTATTTACAAGGTCTAAAATACAGCAGCTAACATT
>JAQFYB010000878.1:0-41643 GCA_034694085.1 Pogonognathellus longicornis
GATAAAATTCTTTGGATAACTTAGGTTGAATCAATTTACCAGAGGATTTACTAGCTCTTACAGTATCTTTAATTTTAAACCAAGTAGTTAGTGAGTTAGGATACAACTCACTTAAGTTAATTAAAGAATATAGGGTAGTGAGTATACCGTAAGTAGCAAATTCCTTCACAGTAAGTATTCCAAATTTGTCATAAAGGGGGTACATTTTAGGCCAAGGGGCATTTCCAGCTAACAGCTTCCAGATAACATCGCACTAGACATAGAGGCTTAGCTACAACATCGCGAATCTAGGGCCGTAGTAATTTTTTCTCCGTGCTTTTATGTCCTTATTCAGTAAGGCCGATTCATCCCTTTTTCAGGGCCAAATTCATTTATTTTAGGCACAATTAAATCACACCCTATAATTTTATGCTACTTACTTACAACATACACACAGCACGCGCCAAAATTACCTTGGGCCAGATACTATGATACTAGTTTTAGAGATTTTGCACAACAGACAGACGAACAGACTTGAGTGCCCTTCATATTAAGTAGCTGTCACTACTGTTTTAAAAGCTATTTTTTATCGTCCGCCAAGATACCAAATCAATGTGAGTATATATGAAGAAGTATTGAGTGATTAACAGACGTCAATAGTACTTGTCTATACGCACTCTGGTGTTTACACTTATTAGATGTATGAAGGATTTAGATTTTTTTTGGTTTTTTTGGGGGGCACCATATGACCCCTCACTTTGACCTACTTATATGACCCTTCAGGGTCTTAGGAAAAACTTTTTCCTTTGACATTTTTATCTAAGACCCCTTTGGGGGTGGTATTGGGTATTTTGTATTAGTATTTTGTGTCGCTTATTTGAATTTGATATTTGACGCCCTTAAAGTTCGAAATTCAGTAAAATTCAAAAAGGGTTATCCCCAACAAATACAATCAACCTGATAAAGTTATTACAGAATTTACAAAAAATTGAAAGAGATTTACACTTTTTATTTTCGATTTAAAATTTTCCACCTTTAGATTTCGAAATTCAGCAAAATTAAAAAAGGGTAATCCACGATTTCTTCCTAGTATGTTTTAAAAATACAATCAACCTGATAAAGTTACTACAGAATTTACAAAAAATTCAAACCGATTTGGTAGCTATTTGACATTCGGTGGGGTTTCTTCCCCACGCAGGGGAACTTGAGGTATTTGATATATATATTTTTGAATACCTATTAGCATGTACTAAAAACTGCAAAAGAGACAATTATGGATATCTCTCATTTCTCATTTTGAAATAATATGAATTTTAAATTTATTTATAAGTCGTATGAGTACCACTCCTTTGTATGCTCATTGCGGGTCGATCGGCGATAGGCTACTTAAAAACTATACCTATCGAGGCAAGGCCGTATCCAGGATTTGGTTTCGGGTGGCACAAAGGTAAAACTGTTATTAAATTTTTTAGCTGATGTGAGCCAAAATCAAACTAAAAAGTATCTAATTTGCACATAGCGCGAAAAATTTCGCGATTTAGGGCCCTTTCGTGCTAAAATTAACCTATGGTATGGACCGTTTCGCCCCAACGTGTGGCCAATCCTTAATAAAAAAAAACAAAATATCAGCAAAAGGGTGGGTGGGCGACGAGTATGACGTAGAAGGAAGAAGGACTAGGGGTGCTATGCACCACAGTGTATTTTCATGCATATTTTTAATTACTCGTCATGACTCCTCGTCAGTCCTCCATGTCAAATATTATCGTGACAAAAATCAAATATTACTGTTATTAAAGCTAGATTATACTCTCAATCGGAATAAAAAAAAATCGGAAGAAATCTCAACAAACGTATATAATATTTATCTTCCAGGTGACGTCACACTCTAAAGTCTCATATCGTCAAAGATAGGCCAAACCTTTTCAGAAAATATATTATAGTAACCTTTGGTTTCGCCCCACCTGAAGATGGGTAACCTAACATTAAACCTACGACAGGTCGACATTATGTGGTGCAAGGTGCAATGAATGCTTTTTGACAAGGTCTTTCAGATGCACACATTTTCATTCGAGAAAGGAATTTACCTGGTTGAACTGATTTATATTTTTTGTTGATACAGGCGATCAGATACAGAGATCATATTATGTTCGCGCAACACGAAATTCAATGTGTAGCAAATGTGGTCTTTCATATCATTTGCAAAATAAGAAGCCTACTGCTCTTTACAACGATGTTTGAGAAATATCGGCTTTATTGTTTTATTTTAGTTCGAGTTCTGAGCCGAAGATTATTGGTTAGGGTTTCAAAACACTGCCTCCTTTACCAGAGGATATCCATACCAAAAAAACAAATGAATAAAATGACCAATTTGAATTTGAGTTTTTATCATTTATACGTGTTCTACCCATGGTACTTACGCAAAATATCAAAAAAACTTTTTTTTTAAATCAACTAATACCCCTAATTGAGGGTTAAGTAGCTCATACTTTGTGCTCGGTCCTAGGGAGACTAAATAATGATAAGCTAATAACTAACACATTTTGGGCAACAGGAAGATGAGAATCGTACACAGGACCGGACACATGCTTCTTATGACCCCGAAATGAAAATTCGGGTGATTCGCACAGAAATACCCGTATTTACCCGCTTTTGGTAACCTAACTTCAAAATAAGGTTGCAAGCGAGTACGAGTACCGCAAATTCCCACCCAAATTTCGGTGGATTCTGAAAATAGAAAAGCAGCTCTACAACTTTGCCATTTACACCATAGTGGGAATTTGCGGTACTCGCCCACAATTTGACATCAAAGTTTGACCTGAAAACGGGTAAAAATACTACTGGGTTCTCAAAAATAAATTAACCATTATGATTATTCTATATTATAGTGGTGTACCATTATATAAAATTAATTAATTACGAATCTATTGGGTAATTTAGAGGGATAATATTTATGCCCGGTTCCGTTACAATGCCCGGTTCCGTGGTATGAATGTTCGTAATACACTGCACGCTGCCTGTAAAGTCAGTGTAGTAGATGTCTCGACATTTTGCTACACCCCACACGGCTCAGCCGTTAGAAATATTTGTGCTTACCCTCGGCTCGCTCATTTTTGTCATAGCTTGATTTGCGTTTTTGGCTTGGATTGTCTCACCAGGTCTAATAAATATATACATACATACATAATACAGTGACGTAGCCAGGGGGATAGAGGAACAATTGCCACCCCCCTCAAAATTGACCTCAACCTCAACTTTTGAGGTGAGGTCACCCACCTATGACCGCAAATGCGGTACTTCAGTATGCAATGTGGATTTTTGTAGTCAGTGTTTCCCAGGTTAATATAATGTTGTAAATGTGCGTTCAACAGCGAAGGTTGCATACATATGGCCTGATACATGGCATACATATTTTATCTATGTTCAAAGTTGATAATCAAGGATGTCTAGGGACAACAGTACAACCTTACACAATAAATTATGTGGGTTGAATAATATTCAGAATGATGTAGAGTTTTTATTGTAAGAAGACACGTTAAGTCGATCAACCGTGTGCGATACACAAGTAATTTTCGAAAAACAGTTAATCTCTAGTTTTAACCCGATATAATATAATAATAATATGTACACAGTACATTGTATGTAGAATAGTTTAAATAACATTTAACGTATTGACTAACAATGTCGACAATGACACACTGACGTTGGTCTGAGTGAACACAAAGAGGCATTGCTAATAGGAGTAAAATCGAAATGATATTTCATTAATTTGATGATATGCCAAGTATCGACATGGGTGGTAAAAAGAATGACGGAATTAATATTTCTGGAAATAAATGTACTTCACCTGCTGTTATTACTGCCTTACTCTTAGAAATAGCCTTATTGTTAAATATAATAATATGTTATAATATAGTCATTATTGTAATTGCACTAATTGCAATATTATGCTTTGAAACAAATGGAACAATGTAGTGATTATTCTTTATTAAACCTTCATTATTATTTAGCTTCTTGTACTCGGTTATTAATAGAGAGCCACTTATTACAACCACATAACATCTAGTAGCACATAATCCATTACCCTCTCGTAATTTTGTCCGATCAATTGTAATAATTAAATATTTTATAAGGCTATATAATTAACAGTAATTATTAATAATTACTTTTATAGTTGATTTATTTGTAAGGATCATTTATACTGATAGGCAGACAATCACTTGGGGATAGTTTTAAGATTATTATTGTTTCTTTTTCACAGACTGAAAATTACAACACAAATTATAACTACACTACTCTTACTTCATTCTAACAATCTAGTCTTGGCAACTTTGTGAATTGATATAACATGAGTTCATTGAAACTAGTCAAATTCTGGTAGTTACATTTTGTAAAACACATCTACATTATTTATGACAAAGTTTTTAGTTATGCTAACGCCGTTATATTAACAGTAACATAGGACATAAAACTCTCAAAAACTTCCATCTCCCCTGAATCCTGTTTTTGATTACATTATCATGCCATGGATTAACACCTTCCGCCTTTGGGCTTAATCTCGGATCCACTAGAATAACTTACAACACGAATGTAACAAAGCAATAGGTGAAAAACAAAATAATTAATTTTTTACATCGAGACAAATTAGTTTAGAGAACTGCTGTTGACTGTATAGCATGTGCAACAGAAATAAGGTGAGGTTAAAGTGAAAGAAAGGAAGAAAATCATTTCAAGACTTGTTGCATGAGTGAGACCATTGTTAACACATGTCTTCTATTGCTGAGTAAGTTGACTTGGCGAGTCTACTATTATTATTATTTTATTAGTAGTAGTACTTATTAGTACTTATTCGTAATTAGTAGTACTACTAGTGGGTAGTACTTATTACAGCGTTACTTTGTCTATAGATACCTTATAAGGTGTGTACAGAGAAGGTCCAACTGTGCTTTACTTAATTATTATTGTTGATGTACAGCAATCTTCGTCACATACCAAGTATTTCCTTATTCCTATAATCCCTATAATATCTGTATATACGATTAGGATTTATATTATTGACCAGTGCTAGCTGGTAACAAGATCAAAAGGTACAAAAGTTCGACTAAACTCAAGAAACCAATTTTTGATAATAACATTTATTACCTAATGGTAGTTTTCATTTCTGTTTTCTCACAAGTTAATGTACAGTACGCAAAAAATTACCTCTCATGCAGTTATGTAACAAATATATTTATTATTATTGTATTATTACTACAACACTTATACCATTAATATTAACTAGTGATTTACATATAATATATTATATACTTAATAAATATGTGATATAGATATAATAAATAGACTTACTGAAGTCAAGTGACCAACCCTACTATAAGCACTAGAAAAAAATGAACAATGTTAGCTTGAAAATCACAACAGTGAGTGTTAGCACGATTACGGTACAACTTATTATATCGAATACATTATACATCTTTACAATATAACATCTCTAATAATGTCCATTACCTATTATTCAAATAAATAACTAGAAATGTTTCAGTTTTACTCAGTACTAATCACTAACCTACATTTCAGTCAATTAATTATCGGTTTATGTCAATAAAACTGTGAAATGATGACGTAGTAACTTGAATTTGAAATAGTAGACGTGATAGAGAAGCAACTAAAAGTCTTGTTGCCAAACTACAACTACAGACCTGCTGTGTGTAATTTAAATTATTTGCTAGAATTATCTTTTCCTTTCACGGGCAGTTCTCGTTTCGCCAGATCAATCATTCTGAACACCAACACAGAAAGAACTTTGTCCAGAGGATCGCAAAATCCTCTTTGCATCCATTTCGGTATCGTTATACGAGCATGAGAAAATCCCAATTTATGGAGAATGTAGTCCACTCCGTATGGTTCTATACTTTTTCCTGCCCACGAGAGCAATCTGTTACCCAAAGAGAAATATGTTCGTTTCATATCATCACAATTTATAAATTACAATAATGAAAAGACCTAACAATTTTAATTTTATGTTTTTACCGAACGGTGGGCTCCAATTGCCAAGTTTTACATAAGTAGTCCCTCCAATCTCGTTGAAGAGTTGCTTCATCTAATCCTAGCGGCGACATTGAGGGTCCAGCGGTGACATTGGCTGTGGAAGCATCCCCGGAAGAAGTGGAACTTGTACTTGAAGACATAACTTGTCCGTCACTATCTTCAAGTCTAACAGATGGACTGTGGCTGCGCCCAGCTGCCAACTGAGCTGATACCTGATAAGACAATTAAACCAATTTTAAAACTCGTACAGTAAACGGATATTGAAAATGGAGAAAGTGAATACAATTTGCAACGCACCAATTTTTCCTTTTCCTTTACGTAAGAAGTGATTAAATCGTGAAGGAAAAAGAAAGCTTCAGCATCAACCGTCACGAAAATGTGATCCCCGAATTCAGTGATAAAGCTGCACTCGACTATAGGTCTATTTCCTGACATAAAATTTTTTCAATTCATCATTGTTGTTATCCGCTACCATTACATAAACACGATCAAACCCATTACCATTTCTAAACTGACCTGTGGACTCCGGCGTCTTGCACGCTTGCAGATGTTCCGTTTTGAAAAACAACTCCATACTGGGAAGAGCAAAAATTATTTCTCGATTATGATTAGGGTCGTGTAATCGAGCAGGAGTTCTTCTTTCTGAACCACCTGAATCCGCTCTCTCACGGTCCATTCTTTCCCGCTCTCTCTCCAAGCTAGGAAATCGTTGAACATCTGTCAAGCAAGCAAACGCCAAAAGTAAATATTATTTGTCTCCAACAACAGCCTTATGGTTAAGTGCACAATAACATTAGTTAATAACATACCATCGATTTCACTCGGGGCAAATGCATAATGAAACCATTCTTGCAATGTTCGAAACTGTGGTGGAAACATAACGTTGCGAGTTATACGACAAATAGTTGCCATACTCTCATGCTGCATCGTCACAGAATGCTGGTTGTGTTGTCCCAAAGAGAAATTTAGATTTTGAACCACGTGGACTGAGCCGGTGTCTACAATGAACAATTGCACACAACGAATAAATTGTTTAAGCTTAATTATTTGGATTGTTTCTTAAATATTCGTGAAAGCAAAAATGAGAGTACCTTGAGCTGAGGAATGCGTTTCTTGAGCTTCAGTAGAAAAAGATATGAAAGGTTCTTTGAGACTGAACAAAGCCCAGGACTTTGCTTTGAAGTTGACTCCGTGGAAGCAAGCAAGGGAAATATTATTTCCATGCAGATCCATAGTTCCTCCGAGCACAGTGCCTGTTTCGGGCAGGGGAATGAGCATAGAACTAATAGACATCAGAGATACTTTCTCCAACACCTGTTGCCAATGACGGTGATGTCTTAACTCCTCCCACATACCATCTGCAAAAACTCAATCAAACGTTGGTTCTTAATTTGAATTCAGTAGAAAATGTAACCGTAAATGAATAAACACGCACTTTCTACAGGTTTTTTCTTTGTTTTTCGAGGCATTGATGGAGTAGACTGACTAGTCTCTTGAACTTGAAGTGTTGATAGAACCCATTTGCTGCTTTTAAATTGCTGGCTGAAAAATTCTTCTAACTTACAATGCATTTTGAGCAAATCAACCGTGGTAGATTTGGATATCATTAGTTGAAGTTGATCCCAAGCCATGTCTCCGTGAATAAATATCATTGCTGGTCTACAATTCATACATTTATTATTATTAATACATGCATGTATAACCCACAAGTAGTGGAAGCCAAAGAAAATATATACCAAAACTATAATGACTACGCTAATTTTCTTTGAAACTCCCTTGTAACGCTTTCCCATTTCCAGAGGGGCGGGGAAATTTTCCCCATTTTCCCATGCAAATGTGGTTCCAATACTGAAAAACATTTTTCATCCCTGGTGATATGTTACCTGTAAGTGGCTACTGCGACATCTGACTGTGTCCGTGGTGAGGGTCGAACCTGCCATTCGTCTTTAAGGGTAATTTCAAGGCCACTGACTCGTCCCATCAAAACACTTGTTCCCATGAAATCCAATCGTAGCTCAAGACCAAACATTTTGAAACCTACTGTGTGATGTGGCTCCACACCAGGGTCTTCTTTGCCCCGAACAAAAGTGTTCAAATGTGTGAGTTCAAAAGTGCCGGCCACAATACCTCCTTTGGCGTCAATATAGGACGAGTCGAGTCCGATACCAATATAGAGATTCTTGTGTCCCGTGCTTCCGATCGAGAGTCGACCTTCCGATTTAGCGTCACGAATTAACCAGCTGTTCAATAATACCAAATAAATTATAACCAAATGCAAATTCTTGTCATAGTTGAAATACAAAAGTGCGTTATGTCACTACCTCACGTTTCCCATCACATTGCCCATATTCATTTGTACATTTAGCTTTGTAAAGTTCACTGTGAAGAGAACCAGAGTTTCCCATGTAGAGATTCCTCCGTATGGATCTTTCGATATATCATCCACACGCCCTTTCGAAGACGACTTGTTGCTCCCTAAAAAGCACAGTTATACTTGTGTGTTGATATTGAAAAAATATGTATTACAGATATTAAATTGACACTTTTGATAAAGAAATACTAAAATAAATTAAATGAATTGCCAAGTGCACGTACAATCCAATTTAGTTTTACTGCCTCGTCGCTTATCTTTTTCGCCTTCTAAGTTTAGACGCAATTTTTCTCTTTGTGCATGAGATACGCCACCCATAGGAACAGAATTTCTGCGTTCCTCTCTGTTAGCCATAAAAATTAATTTTATTAATTAATAATACTTTCATCAAGATTTGAAATTCTTTTGCTTGTAAAGACGCATCTTACGATTTTGGTTGAGCGACAGGGCTGCTACTCGCAGAATATCCGTCCTGATTGCTGGATGAGTCATCTCCAAACATGGAAGCCGTAGATAAATCTCCAAGGAACAAGCGTCTAACAATGGAACGTCTGTACCACGCTTTAGGAAAGGCTAAAATTTCCGTAAGACGTCTCATGTCGTACTTAAACGAGGCAGAACCAATGTCGATAATGGCTGCAAAAAAAACCGCATTTTTAAATTATTTAAAAAATGATCCATTCTTGAGAAGGAAGCGCATTTACATAAATTGGTGAGTACTTGAGAAGCGTATTGATGCTTGGTGAGTCTCTGCGTTATTTTGATGGAAGGGCTTAGAGTCGCAAGAGTTATTGCTCGCCATCATTACATGAATCTTACGGCTTCGCGATAAATGAAATTTGACAAACTCTACATTCATGCTCACAGAATCTTTTCTCTCATTGTCGCTCAAAGGACTCCATTCACCTGTCACATTCCCCACAACAAGATTTTAGGTGTGTTTTACAAATTGTTTTAATACAAACAAATTACAAACCTTTTTATTTTATAAATGTGCAATATGAAAATTAAAATAACTCACCAGATTTCTTCGCTGCGCCGTAAGGGTGAAAAATATAAACTGAAAAATCAGATAAACAACCCGTAACACTGAGACCCCCAATGGCTAACTGTTGACCTTCTTTTTCCTTGCTGTCGCCAAAACTTCTAAAATGATTTTTGCCCTTAATACCTGACAAACCCGTTGCAAATTCACTATAAAAAGGGAACCACTCACTTATTCATCACATCAATAAGATAAATTAATTATTTTTGGAGACCCTCAACAAGTTAAGGAAACTTACTCGTGATCCTCCTCAGCTCTCTTTGATGAAAAGACAATATCGAGTGAGGGAAGTCGTAGCATACATTCAACACGGGACACAGGTTGGCAAGAAAATCTGAAGGTGGATGGCTGCATGTGAAAATAAACAATTACGTCTACAGGGAAAGATGCGTAGTATGTACTGGCAACTCCACTTGCTCCGTCTGTTCAATTTCAAACAGAAAAATCTGAGCAAATGTCTACATATAAATACTAACATACACAAATAGAATGACACTTTGCCTCTGTTTAGTTTTACCGGTAGTTGCACTGCTACTTCCATCAAAGCTTTTCTGACTAACGGGCATGGGAATGGGTTCCAAGGTTTGTTCAAGAAAGTCGAGAATGTGTGGACTTATAATGGTCTCCTCAGGAACTGAATGTAAGGTGGTCCATGCAAACATGCTAGCCTTCTTAGTGCCTCCCTTTCTTCCCAGGGATTGGTTCAGTCCTCCAGTTGTGGCAGTGCTACTTCCTGAATCCGATCTTTCGTGAGACCCCGCAGTCGACCCCATTGGTTTTCCAAACGAATTAAAAAGAGTCTCTCGCTCCTTGTCTTCATATAAGATGTGCGAGTCATAATGTATCTGCAGCAAAAAACGATACATTTCTGAATCAGCGAATACAGTATTGCAGCTTTTTGACAATAGAGAATGGCTGCTTTTTGTATTGAATTTCTATTAGGTATTAAGTCTATTAGTTCTATTATTCTATGAAAATATGTATTAAGTCGATTAGCCCTTCTTGATTGGGTGTCATAGAACATATTTCATTGGTTCCCAATTCCTAACCAATTCATCTAACAAAACTTAACTTCAACAAAAATTGTAAGATTTAAAACTTTTATTTTTATGGGTGTGGACTGGAAAAATTGGGGTAAGGATTACAATTAAGAAAAAAATTACCTTAACATCTAGTCCTGGAATGTGAAAGACTGTTACATCTGTTTGAACTACGTGATTTCCAAATGGTGACTTCATTCTGACAGAAGAAGGGAGATTCGGGCGATTTTTCCTGGAACTCAGAGGACTATTAATGTGTAGGAGGGAAGTTTCGTACCCAGAGCCGCTTCTTTCGCTTCTTTTTCTTGCCCTGCTATAAAATGACAAAGAACGTTACGTAAAAGCAATTTATAGCCGTCAAAATGAAAAAAGAGATACTGCAAGTCATGGTGACATTTCGACGACTCATTTTCAAATCATTAAAGGAATAAATGCTTTCTCCCAACTGGGAAAATTAAAATTATTAAAATTATTATTAAATTAAAAACGTAATATTGTGAAACAAGGCATATTTGGCAACGTAGTGCAGTAATCCTAAAGAATTTCAATATGAAGCCCTCTTGCTTAATTTTCGGACTTGTACTTACCTTCCTTCTTCCTCCTCCTTTGGTTTGGTGTGCAGAACACATTTTCCACTATTGATGAATACCTTGACATCCAACTCCAGGTCAACATTCGGCTCTTGCGCTTTGTGAGAGACAGAGCTACCCGGCGTCATGTGTCCTCCCCCGCTCTCTTTTACATCCACACTAAAATAACACACACACACATTGATACACCTTCTTAAAAAATGACATCAACGCTTACAACACGCTCACAAGTAATAACAAACTTGGAAAAGGCATACAAAGCTGCTGAAATAAAGGTCAGTGTGTGAATTTATTTAATTACCTATCATTCTCAAGCCACACACCAACAAATTCGTCATCATCCTCCGGAGTAGTTGCATTAGCACTGTCCACAGAGTATTGCCTGTGACCATTCATTAGAAAATTCTTAATCCAAATTACAAATCTCTACGCAGTTATTTTCATAGCTATTGTGTGTTTAATGTGAGGTGACACGAAGGGATGAAAGGAAGGGAAAAGGGGAATGTAAGTTGCTTAACAGGATAGAAAAGTGATCGGAGCACGAGTTTGTTTAGCCCAGTCATGAAAACACGCATACCGGTATATTTTATTTGATCGAAGGGTAACATGTAACATACCTCGGATGATAGGTAATGAGTAAAAAATTATCCTCTGCAAAACATCTATCTTGTGGGGGAGGATAAATCAAAGTTGAAAACTGGATGTTGCATCAGAAAGTCGTGATTGACGATTGACGCCATTTTTTGTACAGGGTGATTTTTAAGTACCAATAAGTTTTGAAAATCTAAATCTCATGAACCAGACCGAATTATGAGTTGTAGTACACATCAATCGGAAGAGGAGACTGAGACTTCAACAATAATTTTAGTACATGGGTTGCCAAACTTTTCGAACTTTATGCGGTCGGCACAAGGCTTCATAAAAAGTGGGCCGTCTCCATGTTAAAATGCACGCCTCAATATCACTTATCACTTTGAATGTTGAACCAGAGTAGTTCATGTACCAGACAGAATTATTACTCATAATTTATTAATTTACTTTTAATTGTAAAAAAATTTACCTGTTTTGAACTTTGAGTTATCTTCCCCCACAAGAGGGCTAGTTTTGAAGAGGATTATTTTTTACACGTAAGTATCTATGGTCTGAGGAAGGTTTAGGTTGGCCCCTTGATCATAAAATAGTCGTGTTTTTTTATAGGCTTTACAAACTCATGCTAATCGTTTATGCCAAAATCTTAACACGTCGCCTTTTTCAGTCTAAAGTCTACAGAAAACAAAATTACCCCGAGAGTTCAACTCATAGATTCTACGCCCTACCACAAGTATGAAATAACGAGAGCGGAAAAGGAGTTTGTTACAAATAAAAATATCGGGATTTCTGATTACTCTGTCAAAATTTACCCTGCCCCACCTCCACCCACACCTGCACCACGTCAATTTCAGTGACTTCAAAAGCCAACACGTCCTCAGACGGGGGTAGGCAGAGACAAGTGATAAAAGTTTATACGTAAAGCAATGGATTATTCCAAGGGTTGTTGGCTGACTGCAGAAAAAAAGAAGAAGGGTCTGAGCAGTCAGAGCACGAATAAATGAAAATAGACCTTAGGACTGAAGGACATAAGAGAGGAAAGAAATGACTAACTTGGGATTGTGACGTTTGAAAAGTGACTGAATGCTAAAGTGTAAGAGAATGGCGCGTTTTGAGTTTAGACCGTTGGTGGTGGAACTGGAGTAGACGAAGGGGAGGAGCGTCGAGCGCGAGCAACGAAGAATAAACCCGAAGAAACGAGGAAGCCCGAAGCGAGTGACTTGAGGGGTGAGAGTGGCATGGGGAATGAATGAGATGTGAGTAATGTAGTTAGAAAAGGAAAAAGTGAAGGAGTTTTGTACCGCTGAGTCTCTCCGAAGGTGACCCTTTGTTTAGTTCTACTAAATCGAAGGGAGGCGGACCGTGAAGGTCCTTCTCTTGGTGAACTCTCTGTGCTCGGAGTGGGAGCCAAATCGACAGGACTACAAGACACATACAATTTCCCATAAGCCAACACAATCAACTCAAAACCTTCACAATCCCAAACTTAGAGCAAACACATAGCCATCTTCCCCAATACATTCTCAAAGTCATGTAAATAATTTCATTAATTCTTTTCAAAATATAACAGTATTCAATATTTCACTTTGACCATCAAGAATCTCCATTTAGCAAGTACATAAAAACAGAATTATCTTCAAAAAATGCCCATGATGTGAGAATAGTAACAACAATAATAATGAGTAAATGACCGTAAGTAACATGACCTAAATAAATTTAGCACGTTATTCTAATACTAAAAGAAAGCAACTTCTTATTCTGACACAGTCCATGAAAGTAAAAATATTCGTAGACAATACAGTTTAGCATTTGTCTATGTCACAATCAAACAAGAAAATATGATAGCAAAAAGCTTTGCGATGACAATGACAAAATAAGCTTAAAGACGAATAAACGTACAAAATGAATCAATCAAATCTAGCACCAGAAACACCAATTTCAAATTCAATAGAACGTTCAACAACTTGGAATCGGAAAAACTTAATTGTGTTAAATGTTTATGCGTGCAGTCATGCAGAATTTAATTGCTTTGTACAACGATGTTCTTGAGATCAGCAATTGATTTGACTTTACCACATGAAGTGTGACCGTGACAGCAATTAAAAACACCACTCATTCATTTAAATCAATTTGCAAACATTTTGGACAAAGGACTCGTCTCATTTGACTCATCCATCATCGTCAGTGATTTGGTATCAACCATTTGGGCCAGGAAGAGCCAAACAAAAACAATACATGGGTGGCCACAGCTTCATGTTGTTTAGAGGGCAATCAATGAGAGGAATGCGTTGCGTTGATTCCTGCAGCTGATTTAAGAGCGTAGCAAGGATAGACGGATTATGAACTATGAAGAGACTGACAGCAGTCTCCTCCAAGCGTAGTATTAGTAAAATATCATCACAAATAACAAATAACAAAAAAATGCATCTGAAATTGCAAGAACGAACAAACGTATAAAGATGGACGAGACATAGGAACGAAACGAGCGAATCACAGTTGAACGTAAAATGGAACTAGTAATGAACTACCATAAAAGTACAAGAACGTCTAGTAACTAGTGAGAATGGTTGATAAAAGAAAGCATTCCTTTCAAACTTCTACAAACTGAAGCTGGAAATGAAAAGGATTGAACACAAGACAAGAAAATCATAAAATAATAAAAGCTGCGGCTCAGCTGACCTGCCAACATCAAAGCGATTGCCAGACACAGGTGATGACACAGCTAATGATTTAGACCTCATTTGCAGTGGCTTGGTGGAGCCGAGTCCAAATTTGTCTTTAATACTGGACGCTTTTGTGCTCTGGCGTCGCAGCTTTTTGATCCAATCTCGACGGAAGTCCTGTGTAAAGAAGCAACAGAGAATCACAGTGGCAGTATTAAAAAACAAAAGAAATACTGGAATGAAAGTATTCTAGAAAATGTGAACAGTGTTTCCATTTACTCTAAAGGCGACAGTTTCCAAGTCTTGCAGCTTCTTCCTCTCCTCTTCAATGTGAGATGGAGAAGCTCCGGTCTTTTTTAACTCTGCAATCAAACTAACTCTTTCCTGCATTTCCTTCTCAAGAAGAGTTCGTTTCTGTTTGGGGCCTAGGGAAGCGTCTGTCACGTAACTAGCAATGTGCTCAGCCACGTTCGACTTTTGCCTTCGTAGCACAACTGACTCCTAGTAATTCCGCATAATATCAGTTCAACACTTTCCAATACCATCAACATTTTTACTAATAAATCTCACTTCTTCAACCAACTTCACCGTCCAACTCACATTTTTCACCCATTTGCTAATATTTCGTTGACAGTTCAATTTTTAATATACACGACTCAGTGAGTCACTATCAAAAAATATAATTTACTTGGACGACTGCTTTTCAGAAATAGTATCCTTCTGAGAAAAATACAGACTCACACACTACTTCCAATCCGACCATGACAGCAGTGCTGTATTCTCTCAATTTAACTTCGAAGTAATTGTTCATCTAATTATTCACATAATTAGAGTAGGTAGATTAGTATAGTATGGTCAAATTCATGTTAATTACCTGAGAGAGGGATCTGCTCTTTGTGGTTGTGTTATTCCCCGAATCAGGCATATCTTGGGGATTCAGGATCAGATCCCTGTCCGATAGATCTTCATCTTCGTCTTCTTCCTCGAACGCAGCTAGAGTAGTTAACGTATGTCCCAAGGCTGACAATTGCTTTCCAATATTAACATCAATGTGCATGTCAACACCCTCCATTTGCCACTTCACGTTCAAGAACCACTTCGCGTTGTCTGAAATCAACGTTCATTTATAACAAATTACAGAAAAAGTTTTCCTATTAGGGTCTTACAGTCTAATGGAACAGAATTTTCGATCACTTATTTATTGTGCTCGAGTGATCGATAAAATATTTGGTGGGAAAACATTAATAATCACTTGAAAAATGATTGAAGCTATCAAGAGTAAATTATTTAGATCGTTTGGCTTGCTGCCTCTAAAAATAATAAATATTCGAGCAAAACAATCGGAGCATTCAATCCGCAGATACAAAATCGCTTCTTACTTCAACAATCGTAATTAATGGATTTTAAGTCAACTAGCATAAGAAACCTTACAATTAATCACCCAAAATATCCTAATAAAATTCCAGTATAATATATTATTGATGTTTTTGGTAACATTACGGGTACACGGTTCTGGTATTCAACTATAGTCAAGTAATAAGTCAATTCAGTGTACATGGTTTCGGTTGAACTAACCTGTCTGTTGGTGTTGTGATGTAGTCCTTGAACAAACCTCATAAGTTCCAGCTGAAACAACACAGTAGTTCATGACGCTATGATCCTGCAAGTTGGGTTTCCAGTCATCCATGGATACCATGTCGTCTGTAAATCGGAAGCAGAGTCCTGTAAATCTTCCTTTGCTGACTAGAGAGCCGGAACTACAAGCAGAGATGCTTGTGCTCTCCAATGTCACCACAACTGCTCCACGATTTTCCGTCTCCATTCGACCACTCCAACTCTGTACAATTACAACAACACACGGTTTACCCTCACTGTCCTACTTTTTTTCATTTATTGAAAAAATAATAATTTTTTGTTCACACATGTGGAGATGGATTAAGAGGAATAGAAATCCCCATGTCGTCCACAGTCAGCTGAAGAAATAAAATACTCGACTGCTCATTGAGTTCGTTGATTTGAGGTCGATCAGTGAACTATTAATACCAATAGGCCAAAAGTAAAAATTAGAGATTTATTAATTTAATAAAAGATTAAATAATAGATACGCTTACCAATTGAGTAGGCATTGCAGCTAAGACCTCTGTGTTCAACGAACTTCTTTGTTCATTCCAATACTCGTACGCATTTTTGTAATTCAGCCATACCAAAATTGCTTTGTCGACTGCCACAGGTTGAACGTAAATCAATGGTCGTGTGAGTGTGATCAAAACAACTTCCTTGTCAGCATCTGCTCCAACGATTTCTTCCGAAAAAGCATTTCTCAGACCTAAATTGTTTTACACTTAAATTGTTAATCCAAAAAAAATAGCTCGTATCACTATATCAAAGTTAACTATATCAAATCTTGGCATTACCAATTCGTGTTTTAAAGAAAGCGTACTGCTGATACTCCGACTCGGCTTCTTCAAACACCATGTTGCGAATTAGTTGACCCAAACTCAGATTTACGTCAACTTGGGCTTTGATAAACACTTTATTGTTGAAAGCTGAGGTTTGGCGTGACTGCGACGAATTATTTGTGGATGATGCTGTATTGGTAGGCGGCTTCGATTGAGAAATTCCTTGCACACGGTTTGACATGTGAAATTCTAGCAGGCCCGTTTCTAGACGAACAGCTGTGTTTGTAGGGGTCGTGGCAGTAATTTGTATACTCTGTTCACCATAGCAGTTATTTAATTCATAGCATTTATTTCATCCGCAGTTATTTTTAATAAAAACAAATTCATTCAAAAACATATAAACGCCAGAATTGTAGTTGTCAAAATATTAATTCTTTAATTCACCTGTAATCTAACAACCAAAGTAAACAACAGACTTCTGAGAGAACTGGAACTCTCATCGTCCCACAAAGGCACAGGTTTGTCTCCACCAGACATTTTTAAAACCACTTCATTGATTTCTTTCATGAAAACCTTGGCAAACAAAGAACAACATTCAATAAATTACTGAATCTGAAAACAAAAAAGATAAATAACGAAGCGCACTATTCGGCCACCTTTTGAACGAAAACGAGATGATTGAGAAGATCAGTTGTGAGACAATGCTCAAAGGCCCCAATATCAGCGGAGGCACTTAAATAGCTGCCGTGACGAAGAACAACTCCATCCAAAATATGAGCATCCGATGGGCCTTTACCATCCAATATGTATTCTGCGGAAACGTCAACTTGAGGCAGAGATATACTTGCGGCCGAAGGCAGATTTGCCTCAGACATCTTGCAGTACACAATAAACACCCATCTGCATTTTAATACCTTTGAATCTCAAAACATGACTTCTTTTAATGACGGTAGAAATACTTACAGTCAATTTGGTGGTGAAGCTCAATGTATGCGTTGGAAGATGAATTTTGAATTTAGCTTTTCCTCCCATAACTCCACAGCTTTTTACTCTCTCCATCCGGTACTGAGCTTGGAGAGAAGGTAGAAGAGCTGCAGTAACACTTAAACTCTAAAACAATATGACCACGTTTTACACAAACAAGTTTCCACTGTGCACCTCACATCAACATTAGTTTACACCATAGTTACCTCGACTAGAACTGTAAATTGCATCATAAGAGGCTGAAAGAATGCGGAGTCTGAGGCTTTGCGCTGTTTTTCTGGAATGATTTCTGGAACAAAATGTTGAGGTAAATGTGGGATATGAGCAGCAAAATCCGCTTCGTCAAATGTTGTCCCGCGTGAGATTCGACTTGAAGTTCTGTTTACTCTAAATTCCTACAATAAAAATTGGAAATGAAATAATGGAAAAGATTAAATAGACGGCGTGAACATCACGAGTATATAAATCGTGCAATGATTACTTGTAGTGTGTTAGACAATTGCTTGGTGCTTCTAGTCATCATTCCATGAAGAACAACGGGATGCTGCGGAATGTCAATGTTTACCGGACCGATAGTTAATAGTCCAGAGTTTTTATCTTTAGATCGCTTACTCACACTCGAGTACAAAGCTCCGGATTTTGAAATAGAAATTCGCACAACGGTTCTAAGACGAATCAAAACAATTTCACATCGATTCAAAAACCAAAGAACTGAAAAAGAACGTTAAAGCTTACTGTTGATTAGGGGCGACTCCCTCCAGAAGAACAATCATGGAATGTCCCACATGTCCCGTCAATGACAAATCTATGGACAAAGGTCTCAACTTTTTCTTGTACGAGCTAGATGCTTGCAAGTTCATAATTTCTGCTTCTAATTTGAGACCACTGAGTGAAGCCAAGAGTCTTGTTCGTTGAATTCTCGCCACGCCAAATATGGATAAACGTGGCGTCTCAAATGTGGAATCTTTTTGTTTTTCTAAAGAACTGGTAGCGTAGTTGGGAACAGACGATTGTTCTTGAGGCATTCCTTTCTCCACTTCATCCAACTGATCCTTTCCTTCTGGTTTCACCACTGACGGAGTCTTAACTAGACGTGGGTGGTATCCATCGGACGAATCATTCATTGTCACTGGTCTAAATTAAGTCAATTTCTAATTAACAAACGGGTTACAGCAAAATGAACATAATACGCGAGATAATAAATTTACCTGCTGTTAATAATTGTCTTCGTTTCCGGTCTTGTTGCGTACAAATCTAAAAGATAATAAATAGTTTTCCAACAATTGGGATGAGAAGCTGTAGCAGCGTCTCCGACATTTGTTGCACTTGGTCCTGAAGACACCCCAGGAAACTCAGGACCTCGTAATGACGTTGGAGTTTGTGACGCACTTGAATTTCTTAAAGTTCCATCCAACACAATTTTATGACCTGAAAATAGAAAAATGTTAAAAAGAGTCTGACGTGGTGGATTAAATACATTGACTGATTATTGGTAACGATTTGGACCGAAATGGGAGTAGAGCTGCTACTAAACATGTAGTATGCTCTCGGTGTTGTAATTGGAAAACAGACATTTGTACTGAATTATAAGCACTTGAAATAAATTGAACTATGAACTATGAACCGCCTACTACCAATTTCAAGTTTCATCTCACCCCTCACAACTCTGCTGGTACTCTTGAAACGCTGTGCAAAGCTCTGAGTGCGCGAGGCTGAGCCTTTTGTGGACGAATTAGTAGTCAAAGTTGTGTTGAGGTGAGTTGCCGACCGAGGAACTGAAGGAATTTGCGGCGAAGCGGACGGTTTTCTTGTTCGACTTTCTGAAGGTTGAGTTGTGGATGGACAATGGTCAGGAATATCAGAACCTGAAGAGCTGCTTTTGTGAATTACATTCGAATCAACGTTCAAAGTAGGACGCTGCTCTCTTAACTCCATTTGAGTTTCACGAACATTTTGGTACATAGTCGTTATCTGATGCAGCAGTCTTAGTAGGGGCATGTTCACCTAATCAACCACAAACAAAATTTTATTGGTTATCCAATTATTAAACAGGGTGATCCACATGTTTTGGCTTTTGATATTCATATTATTTAGCGATTATAATTACATAGAATAGAATAATTTATTATTGGTGCTTGCAATTAGTTTCATTACACGCATGAACATTAAGTTTTCAAGGAACAATGTTTAACCTATCATGCTCTGTTTGACTGTGAAAAAATGAATTCGGATATTACATTATAATTCTAAATGGTGGACAGCTTATAACATTTATTTGATGAAAATTATATTTAAAAGGGAATGGGCACCTGCTGAGAAATGTAGTCAATGTTGAGACTAAAAATTATGGCACTTTTGGCTTGCTTTTTCCAGTAGTTTCTTGAAAGGTAAATCATGCTTTTTTTGTTAATCACATCTCTGGATAGGTCCGTAGATTTTTGAAAGTCTCCTTCTAATCCTATCTTTTCACAAAGAAATGCAGGTGTTTCTGGTGGAATGTTCAACACGAATGAATCTATACATAAAAAATTCAATGCAATATTTGGGTATGCATGAACAGTTGTAGCTTTAATAAAACTAACAATACGTTAATTAAAAAATTTCTCTCACTGGAATTTTTAGTCCCCTTGAAACTTCCTCGACCCACTCCTTTACCTTCACTTTCCACAATGTCAATTTTGAGAAGGTCTATCGAAGCTTTTATGGACATATGAGAGCCAAGATGTTCAAACGAGTACCCCATGATTTGTTGAGGCATGAGACCCATGCTCGTCAATAAAGGTTGGAAAATAACATGGGCATCCAACAACATAAGCGACGGATGTTGTGGAAATTTCGAATGGGCTCCTAACAATAGACTTTCTTCGTGGCTTTGTTCAGACATCATTGTACTCAAACGAGCTCCCTGCTAAAATAATTTTTGATTAGTCTAAGCTATTTCAAACCTTTAATCTCACCAGTAAATCTACAGACAGTTTTGCGGAAGTCGTGCTACGAGCTATACTTTTTATAAATAATATGGGTATAATTATGAAGGAGTGATACCTGGGCGTCTTGAGCGGCCTCATTGTTTGCATTCCAGTCGTTCACCTGTTTGATAATGTTGGAATGATTATGACGTTTGGCTCCAGGAGTGCTCCTTCCTGATTCAGCGTTGTTTTCTTCTTCAGAAGAGCTCGACCAATTCCCAGTTTGAATACTGCCAGCAGATCCTTCTTTTCTACTCCTAAAACAATTCATATTGCCATTAAAACCCGACAGTTTACGAAATAACACTTGTTATTTCGTGTTCGCTATTTGTCGTGCATCTGGACTGGACACAATACAGAGTTTAGTAATAGTTAGTATAAGGTTAGTATAAGTATAATTTCTCCACAGTATAAGAGCCCAATAGTAGTTGCGCCAAAGAAACTCAAAGACTGTGCTTTGTTTCTTTCGTCCCCGGAAATTTATCTCAATTGTAATGAACTTACCTTTTTGGTTTGACGGCGGTTCCACCAGAAAAAATTGTATTGGAAACTTCTTCGGTGAACGGGTACACGTCACTGGCTCTTGTGGAACTAAGCATTGGTTGGAAAGGCAGTGTTTTGGCCTAGAGTAATGAAAACAAAATATATTATAATCATCCATTCAAATGAAGTAAAGAAACTAAAGAGTAAAGCGAGTTGGCTATCGGAAATACTTTCAACAACCACCCGATGCCCCAATCCTGATAACGATAAAAATTAAAATATTTCATTACGATCGCACTTACATTGTTTACAGCAGAAAGTTCACTAATTGATGACCCATTGCTTCCCCTAGAACCTGTACAAGCAAACAGTCTGTGGTTTTATTGCATTGTCAATATTTTTTAAGATTTTATTTCCAACAAAAAATTATTAGAAAGGAGCGTAAAGGAGTGGTGCCATTTTGATGTTTTTAGCTTTAATATTGTGGCCACTGAAAATGGTTTCTTTACCAACATTAATTTACACAGAATATGAATTGGAGTTGACTCTTGCTTGAATTGAAAAAATAACACTATTAAAACATGTGTATCGTACGCTTATTGAAGCGAATGGACAACAGAGAGACCGTTCCACCTTCTGTGTCAAGAAGAGTAGCTCTTTCATCCGTTGTTTCCTCGGCAGACATTTCACCCTCCGAACCTGGACTTTCCTAAGGAAAAATTCATACGTTGTAAGCAGGATTAGTCGAGTTTTCAACAAACGTTCGAAAACAATTAAACCTTATTATTTTAAATAGTATTCATTAACGCAAACCTCTTCACTTTGCGGCAATGTAAAAGTAACTGTGAAATTTTTGGACTTTTTGGACTTGAGATTATGTTCGAGAAGAAGTGGAGTGTACAACACATTCTTCCATTGACGACTTAAAACAATCACTCCCTGCAATTGCATCAAAATATTAAATGTTATTTTAAAATAAAATGATTCGCATTACAAAAACATAAAGTAAACTATTTATTATGAATGACATTTAGTGGTGGGCTTTCATCAAATAAACGTAAGACTCACTTGACGCAAAGTGGAAAGTTGTGGAAGACGAGATTCAGCAACATTCATTTCAATATTTTCCATTGACGTCAATGCTACATAACGTTGTAGAACAATGCAAAGCTGACATGATGGATCCTCTTGCAGTGTTTTTGCCAGTGGAGTCAATTTACTGTATTTACTCTGAAATGTAAAAATATGGTTGTGAGTGGGTTTTACAAACTTCAAAAACAAGAGTAGCAAGGGAAACTAAAGAGGAAAGTAAATGTACCTTGACAGGTTGATGAATGGCTTGTACTTCTAGAGCTTCGGCCATTAATGACGCCAAGAGACCAGTTGTTCTCATAGAATGGGCTCTTAGCATTGTTACGACACTTATCGTCAACTGGTCGATGGGATTAAGCCAAGCATTGATGGCAGTAGAAGCCGTGCTCACCAAATTCCAGTCGACTCTATTACGAAACAACACAGGATAAATAAATATCTATAAGTACTTTGTGTCTCCTACATAGAACTATTTCCTAAATATGACGTTGCCTCAGTTGTAAAGCTAGCTACTGAATCTGATTGTAAAATTGGATTGTGTAATGTTGTCACTGAAATAAAGCTATACAATACAATATAACGTTTTCCAAATTGTTAACTGATGAAAAAATGAAGATAAAGTTTGTAAAGCGAAGTAAAGGGCAAGAAACCTTGTGTAGTCGATTTTTCGGGTTATAGGAGTTTGGGGTGGAGCAGCGAAATTGTACCACATCACTTTGAACTGAATAACACAAGACACATTGGCGGCTCCGGTCTTTTTTTCCTTCTCTTTTACAGTTACAACATCATCTTGCTCAGGAATTTCTTCCAAGTAGACTTTTCCAGTGCCAGATTGGTTGCTCTCGTCCAAGTTATCTTTACTATTGTCCAACAGCGTGTTCTCTTTGTCTAACGTAAATGTTTCAACAGTTGATGTTAAATTGGGCGTTGACGTGCGATAATCATGGTTGTAGTTGTATTCGTTGCAAAGCGTCACACTCACAGTCTCCTCTCTTTCTTCAGGCTTCATAGAATTTTCTGCGTTTTTTACTCCCTAAGATATCAGAATGATAAAACATTAACACAAGTACAAAATTAGACGAAATTGTTAGCAGTTAAATATAAACCTTGAGAGATATTCCTTCTAGTCCACATTCACACATGATAAAGCCCAACTTTTCGTCTGGACATCTGTTGACAGATGGAATTTGAGGAGCATGCGGTTCCTTATCAGTTTCTGCTTTGGAAGCATCATCCATATTCCCAGTTGATGCAAAGTTTACCCCCGTTTCTTTTGGAATACTTCGTGTCGAATCGGAGCTTTCTTTCACATCCTGAAGACCATTTGGGATTTTTGCAAAACGAAATAAAACCTAAATAATAAATATGAAAGTTAGATTCACTCATTTAAGTCCTATACACTTAAATCGAACTGTTCTTTGACGACTAGCTACCTTAGAATACTGGTTCGGTATGGCTGTAATAACGGCTTCGCGCAAAATAGAACTGTCATTCTTCAACCTACAATTTTATAAATCCAAAATGAAACTAAAATAAAGATTTATAATGAAATTTGAAAGTAAAACAACTAAATATGACCTTCGTAGCTGGGCGTGAAGTCGGTGTATTTCAACGGAGGTGGAAATTAGTTCAGACTGTTTTTCTGAATTTTCAATAAAAACCGGTTCAGACAACATTGAATCACTGGTCGAAACTTTGCTTTTTCGTTTCTTCTGCGTCTTAGGAAAAATTGCGGGTCTATGCAAAACTTGTACAGATTTTTTTACTTTTTCTCTAAATAGAAAATGAATGTGAGTCTTCTCAATGGCAACGGCCAGCAGAGATACACACATGAGGTCACGAATGTTGTCAAGAGCAGAGAAGGAAATTACCTCTTCTACAACACTAGCTTGAAGAAGGGTTATATTAATCTGCAATTCAAAAACATTCAATTAAAATTCATAACCCCAATGTCTGGGTTTACATCATGGTCAGATACTACGTTCCCAGGATGCTATCAATACCTCGTTACCATGGGCAGGTATGATCAATGTCAAATCTGATCTTTCAAATGGTGCATCACATGTATGTACCCCAATGGTGGGATTGGCTATAGAGGGGGGCATGTTTATTATTTATTTCGAATGACCCTGTACTTGAAACAAAATTACCTTTGGTAAAGAGATGGAGCCCTGGATGGCTGTTTGGGTAACTTCTTCGAAGAGATTTGAATGGATGGGACTAGTTTCTTCAGCCCTCAAAGCTGTGTTTCTTTTACTATTTTGAATTCGAGTCAAAATTATCGATTTTTCTTTTTTTAAGAGATTGGACTTTTCGACTCGTGATATGCACTCATTGTGCAAATGATTCACCACAGTTAATGGATGCAGCTGTGACAAAGAAGGCGTCAATGCATCTATGAATCTGAAAATGGATGGCAGCAAATATTGGGAAATTGATTAATCTTGTCGAAATTTGCTAGTCGAAAAAAGTTTTGCTAATGTTCTTACTTTTGAACGGCTTCCAGTAGCATCGGAGACACCATAACGTTTATATCATTCTTAGTTCGAACTATCACAGTGGTGCACTCGGAAGACGCATTATTGGCCAGGGAGTCAGTATCAGGAAATAAAATAGCTTGATAGAAATCGTCGTCAGGACTCTGATTGAATTTTTCACGTAAATTAGAAAATTGAGAGAAATGTGATGCAGTGCCTGTTGGAGTTTCCCAGAAATGGGTTTGTGACGGAGTATTGATGTTGGATGATGGTGGAGGGGTCATTTTGCAAGTCTCCCCGGCGCTATCCACATCCACCATTGCCAAAGTGGTAAACCCATCCACAAGAGGTTCAAAGTACGGAGTATACTTAGATCCTATATCAAATACAAAAAATACTAAACTTCGTATTTGTCACCTTTTTAAATAGCTTTTATCATAACGTAAACAGAATGAGTCGATATGCATACCTGCATACATAAGTTTTCCATCTTGCATTTGCACAAAAGGGGCATGACCCACAGAATCAATAGCGACAGTAGGAGCTGTCACATGCCAGTTATCACATTTAAGCTAGAAATGAAAACCAAATTAAATTGTAGTCAATCATATTTACTACTTAGAGCAAAAAATCTGTTCGCAAGACACTTAAAAATATTGAGTCAGCATATAATACAGACCTGTGTCAAATGACTCATATAACATGGCATTAAAAGGGAAGACTCTGCAATTGGCTTGTTTAAATGCATCTGAAGATTCACCATACATTCTTCTTGAACGGACAATGCAGATATGAAAGACACATCAGACAAGGAGTCAAGTGATGCAAAACTGCCATGCCAAGGCTATTAACACAAAAACATACATTTTTATAATTCACTTAGTCCACTTATAGCTTTCTATTTATACTCACCAAAATATGGATTCATTTATTGACTTCATTAACGAATGGGATTAGGAATCAACGTCCATAATTTAAACACAAAAAACTTGTAACTGAACTAACTTCCCTATTACACAATCTTAAAGTCGTTAACCTCAAAATGCAAATAATTATTCAAACAAACCTTCTTCAAATTTCCGAGAGTTTCTTCCATGCTTTCTTCGATTGTGGCACTTGAGAAACTTGTAGCATGTGGCCTTGAAGATTTTATTTCACGTTTGGAGCTGGTTCCTGAATCCCCTTCTACTGCTTCGTCCACAGTCTGAAAGTAGTCAACGGCAAGTTTAGAATCTGAGCAGCAGGAACTGGTTCTTCCCACCGTTCTTCCAGTCAGAGTCTCGGTACTGGTAGGTGGTTTCAACAAATTGACCGCTTCTTCTTCCAAATTCAATTTGGAATCGCTTCCTTGTTTTAGAGGCACTGAGGTTTCATTCACTTTAGCTTGTCGTTTAAAAACAGAGCCAGATTGATTCGGCTGAGAAAATCGACGACCCTGTGAAGGACATCAAAACTACAAGTTAATATTTTGCATTTCAACTCTAGGTCCATTTTTTTGTCTTTCAAAAATACAAAGCACAGGAATTTAAGTTAGCATTACTTTAGTTGACGGCAATGTAGATCCAACGTTACTATTCTTTTCGGAGCGATTGGAGGGAATAGAAGATGAAGCATGACTGAGATCAGCTAATAACGACGGCCTAAAAGTATAAGGTGCCTTTCCTGATCGAGGTGGCGCATCACGGCCCCAATCTGTGGGTAATTCCAAAAGAGAAACTCCCTGTGTTGTGTACGGTGGAGTATCAAATACCAAAACTGAAGGTTTCAAAATGCTTTGGCCAAAACCAGGGTCTTCTCCTGCTTTGTTCACTTTAAAACACGCCACATTTACTCCGTCGTTCCAGTCCTTTCGACTGGGCCAAAAGAACCGAATTCCACTTGTATTGTTTCCAAAAAAGGCACATCCGCCAACACAACCACATTTTTTACTTGTCCCACTAGAACCTTCTGCCTCTTTTCCTTTGCCTTCTCGATTTCCTTCTGTTTTCCAAAGAAACCAAATTCGTTTCGTTTTTTTGTCATGTTTCACAAGAAAACTGCAATAATAGAAACTTAAATTAGAAGTAAGTCTAAGACACTTTGTTGTCAATTATTATCACATTGGAAATATAACTGTCAAGTTTAATCTAATGTGTTAATATTCATTTTGAGGCACACATTACAATCACAGTCAAACTATTTGTTTTTCTTCGATTATTTAATAAAAAAATGTTTTGATACAGCAAGCTGTCAGAAGGCAAAAAAATAATAGAATTTATTTTATAATATAACATATATTACGAGTTTTGTGTTGATTGCCATTTAACCGAGCCTTTGAGGGCCATTTCAATGCATAGTGGTCCTAGTGCAACAGCCCCAGCCTCCAACCACAAGTAGGACCAAGAATGAGCACTCGTAGAAGTAGGGCTTTGGGGAATGGAAGTGTTAGTTTCAACTTTGGAAGTCCAGCTACAAAAAGTCACAAAGGAACATATTTTAACATTGGAACGCATTCATTATAGTTCTTGAGAACACGTTCTACGCAGATTCAGAAACCATAATAAGCGTAGTAACACTATTAGCATTTACCTGGCAGTCATTGTATCTGTTGATGATTGAACAATATTTAGATCGGAGAACTGAAAGCGTTTTGTAAAGGATGGATTAACCATGACAAAATGTCTGAGCTGAGCGTTTGGAATAAGAATTGTGAATCCTTCCTTCATTACTGATCCGTGCAGGTTACAAAGTGCAAATCGAATAGGCGAAATCTAATATATTTGCAAACAAAAATATAAAAATGTTGAGCCGACAACAACACCGAAACTTTTACATTTTGTTTAAAATAAATGCGGACCCAGAGACTCAGCGCTGTTCCTCCATCCACAAGATAAATATCAATGGCATCAACACTGACACGCAACATTTTATATTTAATGTCCTCTGAAGTAGGGCAAAGTGGAAAAGACTGTTGCTGAGGTATAGATGCAGCGTCGACACTTGGGGTGGTCGGCGTTGGAGTGATGACTTCACTCTTTGAGTCCTCCTCTGTAGTGGTTTTACTAACGCCGACCGGTTTTCCACTAGTCGAGTTACTTTCGGAAGCAAAGCGTGGCGGAGCCATGGCTCCACTTCCACCCGTGTTGTTTTGATTGGTTTGTGGACATTCAAACTGATTATTTCCATGATGACAAACAAGAAAAGTGTGAGGGGAACGAAGAGAATTTTCTACATCCAGCACAGTCAACAAAAATGACTCGCAGCTTCCCACTATGTTTTCCAAGTGTGGAGTTGTTAACCGACCACTCAATTTTCCGAGTTGCACTTCAATGAGCCACGCGTATTCCAGAGTCTCTTGGTCCAAACTACGACTCTCGTTACTAAACATTGCGTGACCTCGTACCTGAAATTGAGGTCAAAAATAGTACTCATAGCTCTTTTGGTTTACATTGGAAAATTAACTGTCTCTCGTTTGTGTTCTTACCTGGAGACCTGAAAGCATTAAATATCCTTCTCGAAGATGTTTATCGCCGTATTCACATCGGTCAACCGTGTCACTTACTAAAAGCATAATTGGCGACAAAAGAACTTGGAGAGTTGTTTCTCGAAATTTTTTGTTCATTTCAAATCCAAATCTCTCTACACATATCGTGGGACATGGTGCATCCAATTCACTACAATTCTGAAAGAATGAAATAACTTGAAGTTAATTTAATCCGCAATATTCCTAGAAGGGTGGGGTATTTTTAAGCTCAAACAAAGATCAAATATACGAGGGTAATTGTCATGCCTTTAGCAGATGAGCTCTAATGTCATGTAAAGTGGCAGATACGGTTACATCCAATGGTCTGTAATATCGTGGATCTGCATTTTCAGGGGACTTAATTTCCCAAGGTTGTGTACCGCTCCAACTAGTAGGTAACTCAAAACTGAAAGTACTACTCGAACCACATCGAATCTTTTCCATGTCAATAAAATTTTGATAATCTCCAAATATATTTTCCTAGAAAAAAGTGTCATTCACCCGTAATTATAATAAAGCAAACTTTAATTTAATTTTGTCCAACTCAAAAGATTCAAGTACTCGAAAAGAATTAACATTTCAAAGCATACCTTGAGATTAATAATGAGTTTGAGGAGCGTTCCATACAGAAGAAGAACCGACGGTCCCACTTCTAATTCCACGTGCACCTTGTCAGAAGGCAATGACAGTGGGTCGAAATCCTGGAAGATTAGGTGACTTGCAGCTGACTGTAATGAATGGAAACGGGATTATAGTAAAATGAAAGGATTTGTAAAAGCAAAAACACTTTGGACTTGACATGTAAACTCTTTTACCCTCTTTGATTGCTCTTTTTCCCCAGACTGCATTCGCATGGGTGAAAGTAATAGCTCTTCTTTCTCTGGAGTCGTTACGTCAGCTTGTGGAGACGGGCCTAAAGGCGGCATTGGATGATATGTGAACACGATACTAACAGCACAAATAGGCACAGACCAACACTCGGTCCATCTGTCGATGTCGCTATTCAAAATAATTTTTTAATGATCATCAGATTCACAAATATAATTATTAGTAAAAATTAGATGGATCTCTAATGAAGGAAATTACGTGTTTTGACAAATATTTCTCCATTTTTTCATCTTATTGCTATTTCCACTAGAGGGTTTGTTATTTGCTGAACTATCCGCTCCTAGATTCCATTTAACACTTCCATCAGGATTACGAATCTTTGCATTTTTCGTTAGAGCTTCAACTGCAATATGCGACGTGGCCACTTCAGGTACATAAAAGTTCAAATCCCCTCCTTCTATCTGAATCCAGAACTTGAAGAGAACGGTTTCGGGAAGAAATTCGTCAAACGGTAAATCAAAAGACAATTCGAATAATTCACCACAAGCCGCCAACAAATCTAAGTTTAAGAAAATCAATCGCAACTGAAAATTGCTTCTAACGTCATTTAATATAATAAATACGTGGAGTATGAATACTAAGAATCTCGCCGTCAACTTACAGTTTTCGTGATGCTGAGATGAGCAGTCTATCCAATTATACTCGTTCGTGGTAGTTATGATTTCGAACTCCTTCAGACAAAATATTATCTTCCACGTGTATGGCACAAAGTGTAGTAGATCAGGTGGAGTGCGGCTAGCCCAATCGTTTATCATAGCTGCATTATAAAGATTTAAGATCATTTATACTGTTCCTGTCTTATAGCTGTTTTATGTGTTACGCCTTTATAAGCATGTACTTACATAATCACAAATTATGACATAATTAAATGTACCTTGGAAAAACCATTTATGAGCGAAAATAAGGTAAGCGGTGGCCTTACAGCCAGTCAAATTCAAAATCCATTCTTGATGATCATTCCAGTGAATCGGGTAATGAGATCTGATATTGAACTGCAAAGTTTCACTGTCTACCAAGTCTCGAAACTAAAAATGAATCCATCAAAATACAAAATTAATTTTGTATGGTCAAAAAGTTACATTTATAGTTGAGCGACCTCTTACATTTGGTTAATAATAATCAAAACAAGGTCTTAGGCTAACTGGCACCACGGACAAACGGCACGATGACAATTGACAAGTGGCACTAAGGAAATTGCCACATAGGGGAGGAGTCTACATACATATACAGCAAACCACCTTAATGTTGTTTTTTACTAGCATAACATGGGTTAGTGAGTTGAATCTGTGTGTGACGGACATGTCCGTAGTTCCTTGTGCTTCGTTTAATAATTCGGTAAAAGTTGGTTCTGGTTCTTCAAATTTTGTGTCTATCGATAGCTGTGTGTGTAGAGAGTACAAAAATGTAATCAGTGGTACAGTGAAATGAACGTGTGACCTGCAATTTTGAAAATTATCAAAATTTTGATTGGGCCATGGTGTCTCTAGAAAATCAGTCCTCATGACGCTACCTGTGATTAACATAACTGGCGGTGGGCAACATTAGGATAAACCAGGGAGAGAAGGATGAGGCACTTTCTGCTTGACACTGAATATTAATCAATAAACACCTACTACTACTAACAGAACATGTTTGAACCGTCACAAATCCCAACAATGTGCTACGCTGCCTATGTAAATACTCATTTCATTTGGTACCGGTTGACATTAGTGCCATTTGCCAGGGTCAGTTTCATTGGTGTCAGCTCGCGGGACACGTCAAATACATAATTGACACCTTAATCTACAAATACTGGGTATACCTGAAGACTTGTGGTGGATTCCAAGTGAAGTAACTGTCCAGTGATTTTTGTGGTGTAACCATCAGAATGAACAAACCACGGTATTGTTATTTCTAAGTATGAGCCAGGACCAATGTTCATATGAACAGCGTTGGTCTCCTGTAAAACAAAAATTATGTAATTTTCATTTTGGCTTTCGTTACGGATTCACGGCCTACATTGATATTAATTTGGAGTGAGTGGTTACTTGATCTTTAGAGAAGAGAATGTCTATTGTTGCGTCCATTAAAGAGGACAATCTGATATCAAATGACTGAATTTGCCTCGCTTCCCCAGGTTTCGGTGGTTTTGTAGGTTTGAGAGGTTGGTAGTCTTGAGGGAAAAACAATTTGTACAACAGTTCACGCTGCCGGTCAGCCCAAGGTCCGTAACTAAAGTCTGTGCCCTTACCACACTAAAAAATCACAAAAACGTTACCGCAATCATTGTAAAAAATAAGCGTTAACTCAATAATGGTAAAAATAATCAACGTTACAGCAATCATTGTAAAACCTAAACACCACTCTCTCAGAAATATGTTTGAAAATATCTTACTTTGATATCAATTCCCCAAATAGGCGGATTGGCTTCTACGAGATCTCCGTTGGCAAGCTGAGACATTTCTGGTTCACTTGGAACCACACCTGAAAAGTATTCCCGACATAAGAATTTTATACGTACTGATTTATTAATTATTTTGTTCATACTAACGAAAGGGACAATGGGAGTCGGTATTGATTAATAAGTTTCATTCATTCCGAGGTGTCCGATACGATAACTATTTTATGTAGGAGCTCACAATAACCCCGAGTGGTACCCACGCATTTATTTTACAAAGTGTGTAAGATGTGTAATATTATCAATAAATCTAAATTTGTTGACGGTCTTAAAATGTCTTTCAAAAATCGGAATGGATGCTGTGTATGTGTACATTACAACATATTTTATACAATATGAATAAACATAAATATTTAATACTTGAGGAGAGGAAAGGAGCTCATAAAAAAGTCTATATTAATAGCCTACATTTAAGAACAGTATGCATTTATATAAAATTATGAAAATATTTTGAATTTGCGTTCAAAAAAGTTTTTCTCACCTGGCTCATCCATATAGTAATACAATTCGACATTATTGGAAGTGACGATACCAAATCCCTCTCCCATCAGTCGCGGCGGCTCATCTTTGAGTCCCGTATATTTAGGACTCTGACTTAACACCATCTTTACAACCAAACAATGTCAAACTATTTAATTTCCAACCAAATAACTACGCGTAAGCATGTAATGTAATACACATTCATGTAAAGTTTGAAAACAAAAATACACCAAATTAAAAAATGCTCAGTTATTGACATTTTTACAAGTAATACAGACAGTCCAACATTCAATACCTTGAAATTTTCTGCTTTACATTTTACAATGTGCATAAAGTGGTCTAATCTTGATGCAGCTGGTTTAGTCGTATAGATTAAATGAGCCTCTTCAACTACCATCGCCAATGTATACGGGACCAGCATGTTCCCGAAAACAACACGAGCCTATATTAAAATGATGAAAATTGCAGACATCTACCTCCATTGAAAAATAAGAGCAAACAATATTAAGCGATTAAATCTTTAAGACTCAGCTCACGCAGCATAGCTCAAGTTTGATGACGGGAATTAAGTCTCTCCAGGAATATCCTACAGCTGAAGGTGGCTTTGGATGGGATTTTCCATCCGATTCATCATCTTTCTCTACATTCTTCGTCCCTCCAGGAATGATAAGGGCGTCTAGTCCAAATAGTTTCTCTAGTCTAGAATACAATTCTGATCTATTGTATAGATGGTATTCCAAGCCATTGAGTAAAATGGACAAACGAGTATCGGAATGAGACATATCTAAAAATAAATTAAATATATAATAATATTATGCCGTAATGTTACAATATCATTATGACATGATGACACTGGATTTTCCAATACAGCTTTGACTTTAGCTACTAGAATTGATAATCATATGGCATGAAATCTGATTGGCTGGCTAGCTAAAGCTCGTCAGACAATCATATTTTAAACCGTGCAGATTTTAAACAGTATAATTTTAATTCTAAGTGTGGAACGATGCCGAACAATCTACCTTTTATTTTCAGGGAAATTATGAGAAGGTGGATTGTGCAGTGATCATTGTTTTTTATATAGTGGTAGTGTTAGCTGAAGTAATAAGTGTATGTAGTAGTTGGTAGTGTAAGTGTAAGCAATAGTGTGGTGTTGGTGTAAGGGTGTAACTATATAGTTAAGTATACCAACATTAAGCGTACACTTCTTCGCATTAAAGTATGTATGGTGTAGTGTGGTGTATTAACATGATTTCGGTTAAGTGTAGCTATTAGAGGTGCGACCGAACCTAACATGCTCTGTGTTCGGTTCGGCCACTAATACCGAATAAGAATTTTGAGCAAATTCCGAACCGAACCAGAACAGAAAAAACCTGTTCGGTCTCAGCTTAAATACTTGATTATTAGGTTTTGCATGAATAAATTAACTTCAGTCATTTCAGAATATGTAGTTTTATAATCAATTTTACCTAAATAGTACCTACTATCCAACTATTCATAACAGCTAAAACACCTCTAATAGTAGAGTCAAGTTGCATTGGAATTGTCAGTTACAATCGTCAGTTTATGATTGATGAAAGTGGAAACCAACCCTCAGAAATATCCTTAGGAACATAAACTCGCCACCATCTGAATATCACCCAGCCGTCCTGCACTCGAATAGTAAAGTCTTCAGTAATGAATGCAACATCTCGAAACATAATCTTGCCCGATAAAACGGAGAGAGACATCGAACCTGATATTAATATATTGGTCAAGAACATTAGCTAAGTGCACGCCTAAATTACTATTTGTAATTAATATAAATTAGTATAGAACATAGCACCCACCTATTTTTAAATGACCCTCTCTGACAAGTCGATTTGCAATTTTAGTAAGAACCAGCCCAGTAACTCGGGAACTGTAGAATGTTATGTAAACGATCCAGCTAATGGCACACACAAGAGAGAAAAGAAACCAGGCGAAATTACTGTCCATGAGGTCTCCGATGTTTTTCACGGAGCTTAAATTGAAAGTATCCATATTTTGTGCCGCATATTGTGGGTCGTAGGTGGGAGGTAGAATGGTAGAGTGGTACACTTGATCATCCATGTCAGTAGACATAATGCGTCAAGGATTTCGTCTAGTCTGCAACACAAATAATAATCTTCTTCAATCTCAATCTCAAGTTTTATCAATGTATGTAACATGTACTGATACGGACAGTTAAAATTATTCGTAAGTTTATACTCTAGGATGTACACAAGAACGTAAATTAATGGTATTTTTGGGTAACTGAAATTTTTTAATTCATATGAAAAATTAAAGGCTGTGAATGCAAATGAATTATAAGGCAGCACACACTAGTACCTTGGTACAGATTATGCATCAGCTTAATTTTAACTCGTTAAGCTTAAGTCGTTTTATCATGGAGCATTTGAATTTGAGTAGACACATTAAGGGTACTCACATTTTCACTATTTTTAAAATTCAATAAAAAAATAAATCGGAAAAAAGCATCTCCATTTTTTTCCAAAAATTCCCAACATTTGTACTTTAAGACAGAATAATCAGAATATGCGAAAACCTAGGCCGTCACCGTCAACCCGAAATTGAATTTTGAAAAATGCATCTTTCCCTATCCCCCCAATGTATAAGGATTTTGTGTTTCGCCTGTGTAAAATCAGGGTTGCATTTTGGGCATAGGGACATATACATGAATGTTGTGTAGAATTGTATGGGCTATCGAGCCCTGATAATATCTCCTTATACAATACCATCCTTTCACACCTCAATAAAAACCAAATTAGCCGATAAGTTCATCTAGTTTTTAGCACAGATTGTAAGCTTTACTAGGCTCTAACGAATGACACCGAGAAATCCTGTGACACTTTGCAAAAACCTGAGTTATTTAATTAATTTCAAAGTTTCTGCATGATGCATGTAAATTTCTGAGCTAAATAAAAGCCAAACTCTCAGATAACTTCATCCAGTTTTTAGCACAAATTGTAAGCCTTACATACTAGGCTCTAAAGAATGACACCGAGAATTCCCGCGACACTTTGCATAAGCCAGAGTTATTTATTTTCAAAGTTTTTGCAAATTTTAATGCATCTAAGCTAAATAAAAACCAAACTAGCCAATAACTTCATCTAGTTTTTAGCACAGATTGTAACCCTTACTTAGGGTCTAACGAATGACACCGAGAAATCCTGCGACACTTTGCAAAAACCAGAGTCAGAAAGAACCAATTTGGGAAATCCCAAGAAATTCAGCCAGGCCCCCAAGGGGGCGTGGCTGGATTTCAGGAATTCGGGCAACAGCCAGGAAATCGAACCAAATTTTTTTAGGAATCAGGTCAAGGATCAAATAATTCTGCCACTCCCCACCCCTGTCCCCTAGGTTAGGGCTCTTGGAAAATTGTAGGAATCTAGGTAATAGCCGGGAAATTTCCCAAATCGGGTATGAATTTATTTTGTAATAGGTAACTGTCAGGAAAACTGGACATTTAGCCACGCCCACTAGTGGACCATTCGGCCATTGAAATATTTTGGCAATCTGGGTAGCGTGCAAGAGTATCAGTCTTTCTAAAAACCAAAGATCTGGAAAAATTTTCTTCCAAGGTACCGGGGGTAGGTAGGTCCATCTTCCAAGTGGGGGAACGGGGGGTAGAAAAAATTGACCACCAAGGGAGGGGGCAGAAACAATTTGATGACCCGGGGGTTAGAACAAGGACCACCTTCCAAGTTGGAGGGCGGGGGTTTGTTTTAAGAGGGTTTTTGTAGCAAAAAGGGGCGTGGTTTTGGATCTGCCATGTATAAGGGCCTGCCGGTACCGGCGGTGCTCAGGTACCGTGTTTTCGACATCCCTGCTAAAAACTCTAAAAGGTTGTAGAGCAAGTACAAACCTTCAAACGATTTAGAAAATTCACATCACTTAAAGGGATTTTGCCAAAAGAGAATGATAGATACTAACATTTTATGTAAAATAAAACCATCTCAGTTCCATTATTGACTACGTAAATTGGTAATAATTGTTACCAATAGTGATGTTTATTTAGAATTTAGAATAGGGGGACTGGCTTAGATTTCGGTATTTTGAATTCCCTTGAAATTTACTATGCCACGCAACCGTAGAGGCGTGGCCCTGGATTTCGGGTTCCCAGGAAATGTACCGAGCTAAGCTTCAGCAGGGGGCGTGGATTAGATTTCAGGTTTTAGGATCCCCTTGAAATTTGGAGCGGACCACCCCACCCCCACCAGGAAATATGGAGCGGACCACCATTTCGACAAATTCCATACCTGGTGTAACGTATAGTGTCACCCACCCCACAAGCCATTACCCTCAGGGGCAGGGCGATTTACACCATACTGAGATACAGGGGCGTAGCTAGGATTTAATTTTGGGGGTTGCCCGAATATGAGGAAATGCGATGAATAATGTTAGGCACTTAATTTTATATTAGTGCGACAAAAATTATCGCTCCCACTAGCGATTTTCAGTTTTTGGCTTGCTTACAGGATTTTATGGCCAATGTATTGAGCATCTGCTGATTTTCCAAAAGTTTATTAGTTTTTTCAATTGCTTTTAATTGTAATGTGCAATTGAATCAGAGACTAAGGAAGACATTGAAGACAATATATTAAAGTTCAAATTTTGCTGGTTCAAGCAATATAGGCTTATAATATGTGTCTTAGATTATATATTTTGTCTTAAAACATTGAAGACAGGAAAATACTCTCACTAATTAATACTTATTATTTAATATATTAAATTGTTTTTCACAAAATGTCAATAATATCTAGTGTAAGCTGTCAAAATTTGGGGGTTGCCCGAGCAACCTGGGCAACCCCCCCTCCCTACGCGCCTGCTGAGATACCCCTCTCGTAAACTGCAGCCGATACCTCGTTAAACCGAATAATTGTCAATTTAAATAATAATAATACAAAGTTAATAAATATATTGTGTTAAAAACTTACATTTAAAGAAATCATAACATGAAAATACACGGCAATGGTCACAAACTCCTACCTGTAAATTGACAATACATGAATTAAAATTAAAAACTGATTTCATTGATTAAAATATCTGATAATATATTATACTAGGTACATCTAAAATAATATATAATACTATAATTTTATGTATCGACCTCGAATGTAGGCAATAAATATTCTAATATCTTGTTAAGTGAAACATAAAAGCGTTTTAACAAAATATTATTTGGAAACTAAAACCAGATTAATTGTGAGGGCGGTTATTAATTAGAAATATAACAGTTATTTTTATAGTTTCCAATTTTTACCTTCTTGAACATTGAATGCAGATGAAGTTGTCTTTACTCTTCTTTGACATCCAAACAATGACTAAGATTTTTGTACTAAAACTAAAGTAAAGGCATGATGATTAGAGAAACCATTGAAAACATTCACACACAATTTCCTCTACTATACTATGATTAGCAGACACCGGACATTTCATTTCCAAAAACAAAAACCAAGAAATATTTATTTAAATATTTGCCAAAAAACGCCAACATTTTTTATAAAACAAAACATTTTAACCTATAAAATTAATTTTCTATAGTTTGTCAGGTACCATAGATAAAATTAACCGTACAGAGACCGAATCAATAATCAATTCTCTTTTTCATCTTCAAACAATAATACACATTGAGACTTTGAGACACAGGAGGCATTCCCAAGATATCTTTGATCTCGGAGAGCGCAAAACAGTTGAGCCAATTTTAGCCAAAATCATCTTGCAATGCATCAAATTCGCAAAGTTTGGCGCAAAAATATCCTAGTTTTTCACATTTTATGGCAAAATACCCTCTTGGAATATAAGAAGGGGAGGGTTTAATTTCCCGTTTTTATAATTCGTATGATCTTTTGCATGACGTTTTGCGTCTTCTTTGGCTCAAATTGAGATATGTATGTATGCATATCAAGGCTGCGTTGTGTTTCTACCGAGTTATGGAATGTTTTTGGTAAATATGAAAATTTTGTTATATTTTCAGAATGCCGCGTTTAACGTTTTGAATTTTATTTTTGGCAAAGTTTACTACTGAAATGGATTTACAGAATGAAATATTTATTTCCTGTCCTGTAAAAAAGAATGCTAAAAACTTATATGTGGGCAAGTATAATCCGTTTCGAAAGAGGGTTTATGAAGCATTTTTGAGCTGTCTCGAATTTTGATACATTGCATCATTGCTGTTTCAGGCATCTCTGTTCAACCTATTATAAAAAGACGGAATACCTATACTTTGTATTTTCTCCCTTCTAGGTAGATACGAGTGCGTGTTCGTTAAAAAAGTGAAAAAGATCACACTCCACCGCTAACAGCTAGCGTATAGACCCGTCTCACACCCTAATGTTGCACATAGTTGAGATTAAAAAAATGTTGTAACATTGTATCAAAAGGATTTTTGTTATAATTTTCATAATTTTCACTGGTTGGACTCCAAACCCCCAAACAAAATATTTACTTGCATATTTTTTATTGACTAAAACCCAAAATATTGAAAAAAAAACTTTTGTGTATCAGCTTGTTTTGGCCTAAAACGTGTAGATCCTAAGTCTCAGGGCTGTAAGATGCTTCACAAAAAACATTTTTTTTAATAAATGTCCGTTCCCTGAAGATTAGTGAGATGCCAATGTCAAATGATCGTGCAAGGATTTGTTCAAGATTCTCCAACATTAACCTTAACAATTTTTTATACATTATAGGTCTCTAATGAATTCAAATAGTGATCCAATTTCAATGGTTTTATATACTCAGCTCCTAACTTTTCTACACTATTCGACGGCCGACGGTAGCAAATACCGTCATATCTGAAGGTAGTAAGCGTTGATAAATGTTCACCCGCAACCACCATGTTTCCCTTTTTGTAACCTTAACCACACTTCAGTGTTAAGTTTTACATATATTATATATATAAAATTCTGATTAGATTTTTCGTCTCACTCTGGGGTCAATCATGGAGAAAGTCTTTTACATGAAAAGTGTATTGGATTTTATATTTCCTCATTTCTCATGTGTGGCTCAGTTCCCTCATATTACAGAAAAATTACAGTGTAATAATATTTTTTTGCTGTATTTAATGATGTTAATACAAAAACTAAAATGTGGTCACTGGTCAGATCTGACAGCATTTGGAAGGGCCTTCAGCCTTGTGTAAATCAGTAGGCATTCCCTGTCAGATCTGGTTTTTCGACCGTCAAGTGGTGCAGCAAGTTGGGATCTGACACTAAATAAAATATAAACTATAAATAGTTGATATTTCATGCATGAATGACAACGCAGCAGTGAATTAAAAATTTTCACAATTTTGCTTCAATGTTAGTAAAAGAAATTCAGCATTGTTGGTAATTAATTGTAGGGTTTAATTATATATCATCTATCTATAGTTCGTGAAAACAACCTACATTTTCACCAGTACATTGATGCCCTATTTGAGAGTTAAACATTAATTGACATTTTGAATAAAAAAGTTTGACAAGGTTAAGTTCTCACATTTGATATTTGACATTAACTTTTTTACACACAGAAGGTGTCCTCTGCCTTACTCCAACCGTTAACCAAACAATTTTAGGTTCATAATATATCTAACAGAATCGTTTTATTCATCACACATTTTGTATTGAAATGAACTGGTAACTAAGTAAACACATTTTATTATTTTTTACCTATGACTATAAATATCTTACGTGAACATTTAACTATCTGAACATTGAACCTTATTACCACCCGGTATATTAATGTTGATAGACTTGTAATATCGTAACATAACAAATATTATATTATAACCTTAGGGTTTTAGCGTACACAAAACCCTCTGAAACATTACATACATGTATGCTTAATTAACATTAAATAATTCACTTAGATTGACAATTTATTCTGAATTAAAATAAGTACATTTATATTTAGATAATTAAACTTAAATTAAGCATTTTCTATCAATGTTAATAAATATTTTAGGTTCACTATAATCAAATGTGGCATGGCATGGCAGATCACAGATAGATAGGTTCAAAATCAAATAATAACGTGCTTACTTACCTAGTTAATTTATAATTTCAATACAATTTTGTTATATTAGTGATATAACGATTATGTTATTTAAACCTGAAATTGCGCTGCTTAAATTAGATGCATTAAATTGGTTCGTTTCTATAGTATTTAATATAATAATACGATATAACAATTTGTTCAAAATTATTTGTTTCTGCACTCTAATAATTTAGTTTTCTCTCGCCGTCGTCCCATTGATCTCCAAAGGTGTAGCTGTTTTGACAGCAGAGATGATAAACAATGTCAAATGGCAAGATATTGTTTGGTGTTTGATTGGTCAACTCATAGTCAAATGTCAAAATAAATAGAGAAATATTTTATTTGTAAACAACAATTGACAATGTTGACGTTTAGAGTGACGTCAATCTTCAATATGCTGCCAACTTGAAAATTAGCAATAAAAACAATTGACAATCATTATGCCATATCAAACATTGGACATAGTTGATATGATAGTCAATAGTTGATTGATGAATGATGAGTCGTAGTTTTAATTTAACTAAAAAATTTTAGATGGATATAAACAGAAAAACATTACTTACTTGTGACTTGTTTGTCTTTTGATTGACTGCAGTATTATTTTGATTGAATGCACAATTCACAAATTAAATTACAAGACCTACAACATAATCAATTAAAATTCCAAGTGTTATAATATCTTTTATTACTTTGATTTGTTGGCTGTCATCACTATTGACTATTATATTATTGACTTGTGTTGGTTGTTAGTGGCATGCTCAATATAATTTATAGATAGAAATCACTTTAATGACTAGTCACCATCACCAGTCACCAGTTGAATTGATAATTTTGTCGTGAGTCAAGTAAGCTGTGTTAGTGATAGTTGATTTGATACTGATACACATTATTTACTTGACACAAATCATGAAAACTGGCCGACACCTGATCCTGATACTGACAGTCTTCATCACACACCCGACATGCAATCACGAGAGCATAGAGGTGGCCGAAGTGAATAAAATCAAAATTGTTATGTATCTTCAATCTTCAAATTCCCACGAGTCATTCGGCATTGGCAATAGACTGTTATAAAACAGAGTAAATGAGTATTGGAAAGCAGTTAGTGGAAATAATGGAACGTTATTTCGTTCTTCAGGAACAATTTTAACAGGGAATAATTTATTGTGGTAAGTGGTAAATAGCCGACACAGGTCATTTCGATAGCCGACACAGACCATTTAATTAACAATTAAATAAATAAATAAATAATTAGCCGACCAGCCGACATGTAAATAGACGACACCGACATGTAAATAGCCGACACAGGCCATGTAAATAGCCGTCAGCCAACATGTAGATAGCCGACACGCCGACATTTGAATAACCGACATGTAGTTGGCCGACACCCGACATGTAAATAGCCGACACTCATCTCAGCGGACATGTCTGCCTTATTCATAATTCATACTTCTGAATGCATCGTTCCATATCAGGAAATTCACTTCGCACTTAATGCAGTGCGGTCATTTTTAATTGGTGGCATATTTCAAAATAACTTAGGAGATGTACAATAAAGAAAAAATCGTATCAACAAT
>JAQFYB010000879.1:0-41594 GCA_034694085.1 Pogonognathellus longicornis
CCGTTTCTATGAAACACATCCTCATCATCATCCTTTTACACTAAACTGCTCACAAAGCTCACAAACTACATAAAGTGCAAAGAAAGAAAAGGAGGAGGTCGAACGGGAATCAATGACCGATTGGTCATTGATACTTATATGCAATGCACACACACTCCTTTATTTATCCCTTGTAGTAGTAGTAGGTACAATTACAATAGTATTCACAAAAGCAGGCGAAGTTAAGTAAATCGAACATTATACACAATACAGTATATACCGTAAAACGAAGAAAATGCCACTTTTGGAAGTTTTCTTCCTTATACAGATAAGTATCATGATATGCATTGCATTTATAAGCTGTATGGTATGAGAATTGCACCCGTCTCACATCCTACCAAACCAAATGCATATAAAAATAATAGCTAAACACACAATGAACAAAGAAGAAGGTTCCTCTTGTGTATTTGATGTTAATACACATTGAATCTGCAGACACACTAACTAATAATAAAAAGCACGTACAGCGTATAAAGAGATAATAGGGCCTTGACTTGACTGGAATTGGCTTCAGTTAAAGAGTTAGTAACTTGACATCAGAATCGAGTCAGTTGAACTGAACTGGTAACGTTAAGCCCGTTCATTGGATTGCATTGCCCCTACATTGCAGTCCTTTGCCTTTTCATCATCACCACCAAAGTCAGTAGCACTGTCTCATGTGTTACTGAACTATACTGAACTCTCCTAATCTCAAATGTAGTGTGATGTAATATCCGAATGCGATGCACTCATAAAATCAAAACAGTAAACAACAATATAATAATACACGAATAAGAAAAGAGGTACTCCTCCTCAGTAGTGTGTATGCATGTAGTACGTATAAAATCTAGCAGTAGTATTATAGGTACAGTTACACAAACCAAGAACGTGCACACATACATATACAGCTTAAAACCATCATATTTTATTTAACGGTAATGAGAATATTGCACTGTACATTGTAAGAGCAAAGTGTGAACAGCCGAATACAAATACATGCGACATAATAACTCTCTTGCTTTTTGCAATGCTTTAGTGTGATTGTATAAAATACATACATACATGTGTGTATGTAAACTTAACACGGAAGTTTACATAAGGATACGTAGGTACATAAGAGTGCTTAGGTATACACTACAGTAGAAATTTTCTAATATCTAAGAAAAATCTTAAAGTAAAGCCATTGCTTCCTTCTGTCAATTAATGTGCGATTTCTATGTGTATGTATAAAGTGTATGGGAATTAAATTGTGTATGTAGGTAGTGTTTTTATTATATAACAATGTGGACACGTAATGCAATGTGAGTGTAGTTGATATAATATGTGCATAATACATTATTACATAGGTAGAGCACCTTTCCTTTTGCATAACAGTTGAGTTGAGTTGAGTAGACTTGACCGGAAGTGAAACTTTGTACATAGGAGAAATCGTTGTGTTGATAAATGCCTGTGCACTCACCAAGTGAGTGTTAAAGTGAGAATGTGTTTCATGGAAATCTTTTGACAGAATGAGAGTATGGACATGTGGTTTCCAATTTGATTCGAAAGTCTCTTCTGCCTGAGTAATAAGGTTATGGCGGAAGTTAAACTATTGGAACTGTTACGCGCTAAGAAAAAGAAAAGTTGGAGATATTCGAATTTCTAGCTGACAGAATTTCTACTTGTGCAAAAATACTCTCTCGATATCTCCCCGGCTCTCTCACTTCATAACTTTTGACTTGACTTCCCAATCCACAATGTTTAAGCTACTCTCTAATTTTCTCATTACTTCATTCATACTACAACACTAAAACAACACATTCCTTTCTTACTATCACCTTTTATACACACAACACACATAACTATAACATCTATATAAGGCCAATTCATGCTGTCAGCTAATTTCTATTTTATTCATGCACAATGTATTCCTACCAAATTACATTACATGTGCCTGTCTACAAATTTACACACTAATACCTACACTGTGTATCTATACAAATACATAGGCACTACTTCCTTATCCTTGTAACTATTGCTACCATATATGTAGTAGCATAAACAAAGTATTCTACTTACATAACACAGGAAATATTGGGTAAGGTAACGTTCTGTTTAGGTTACGTTAACCTGCGGTATATTTGGAGTTCCGCCTCCTGTCAAAAGTCTTCAACCTTCCTTACCATCAAAAACTCCATTAGAAACCTGCACTAAATTCATTTTAGACTCTTCGAATCAAATTTTAATTATAGATCCCTATCTCGCACACAACAAAGAAAGAACTGTGCACTGCACTCTGCATGAGTTCATTATACAATTTACATTCATATCAAACTCTATGTAAATAGAAACGTCAAAATAAACTGTGGTTGACATGTTCTCCCCATTTATACACGAATCATTTACATAAGGAAGCCATTAATAATTGTCCGTAATGCAATGTACTGTATATACACCTACATGCGGTTCCTGCTCCTAAATCTAAAAGTATAACGTCCTCATGAGTGTATATGTACATTCATACACATACAAATGACTCCCGCTGGGAAACGGGTTCTCTGATTTCAATACTATTTATATAGTGCATACAATTGCGCTATTATTCATCTGTCACGCATAATTTAATGGCAGGAGACGACGAGACTGAATTCTCTATGAGATTTGTTTGTGAATTGCGGTGCAGACACAGTTCTGTGAATTACTAATGCATTTAAGTGTATGTACACGATATACATCGGCTAATTATATTTATAGCGCTTTTTCTGATAATGTATTTATACTTTTACATAGGTGCAGTCTTTTTATTTTCAGGAATTTGTATAGGAATTGTGTATGTATTGCATAAAGGTACATAAATGTATTGTGTCACATGATGGTATGTAATTTATTTTAGTAAAAACAGAATGAAAAGCACATGTATTCATTTAGTAGTCGTATGTTAACAAAGCTGGTGTTGAGTGAGTGAGTGTGAGTTTAAGTGAAGGGATTTATGTTTGGAATGCGGTCGACACGATGATGATGAGGATGATGTTTTAGATGAGAGAAGGACTATAAATGTAAGGTTTATAACACTAGAACTAGTGGAATGACTGTGAATAAACCTAAAACTGCATTGAACTAACTGAACTGAGTGTATGACTGCGTTGAATGTCTTCCTTTGACTCGGGCACACATAAAACCATGTAGTTTACCAGCGGCCGATGGTCTACTCAGGAATCGTTGAACTGATCTCAATAATATTATGCTCACATTTCTTCACCCTAAACTCATTATCATAATATTATTAGTATAATGCTCTCGGAAGTCGTAGTATTGCTCTCTGTACCCATACAAATACACTTAAGCCAATTCTACACTATACTGTACTTACATTTAGCTACCTAAACTTTTACTACATAAAATATTTAGGTACATGCACTCTTGCTAAACCTTGTTAATCAATTACATGTGTTGTACTAGCTATGTGCAGTTTATTATTACACTAATGCTTTTATTATACCTTTGTGTGTTTACATGTGTACTTACACTTACTACACACATAATATTTGCACATCAATGCAATAGCATATGAAAATGAAAATATATAGCACCTGTGAATGTACTGCGTAGAAATACAACTATGTAGCACTTATAAATATACAAAGTAAATGTAAAGTAAATTTAGATATAGGGAAAAGGTAAGGAACGGTAAGTCACATATTTGAAAGCACGGTGTCCGTTATTTGGTTGAATATTGCACTCTTCCAATTGCGGGAGAGAAAAGATGGGGCATGACATCGCTTAAGCATATGGATTGGAGTCCGTAGGTAAAATGATGAATGAAATGATACAGATATAGTAAGTGCGTAGAGACTCCAAGTTAGAATTCAAGGAGGAGAAGGAGAAACAACGGGAAGTGTGTATGTGCATACACGTAGTATACTACTGTGTATAGTAGTGGAATAATACACCACACACAAACACATGTACACACAAGCATTTGCACTAGTTAAGGTGTATCCTCCTACTCATAGATATAAGTACATACTATTTGTAACAAAATACACTCACGCCATACCATGCTACACAGCAGTGTAGCGGAAACGAAAGGTTCGCTTGTGTATTATTGCACTCAACTCACAATGCATTGCACAGTGTAAAATACGTGGGAATTCTGTTTAACTTCCTTATTTGAAATAGAAACTGAGGTGGAAGCTCCCAAGTGCCATGCAACTGCTATTTCCTATATTTGGTAAAGCTAAAGCCATCATGAGTTCAGCTATTATATAAAGGGAAGCAAAGCGGAAGATTCTTCTATGTGTTTCTTGCCCGCAGTCTCTCAACACTCTATTCATATGCCTATGCATATTATATAACTAGGAATATTCCACAGGAATATTCCACAGTAATGCTATGTACAAAGATTTACAGGTAAAGCCTACACTTGCGTATAACATTTAGTTAGCACTTGTAGGTAGTAATTGTATACATTGAAATAGCGGTAGTCGGAATATGTAGACTTATGTAGATATGCGGGGGGAAACAATGGGAAGTCATAGTTCAGCACAGTTCAGTTCAGACTGTTTGTGGAATTTGTGTGTAAAGGAAGGCAACGGCACGGCATGTAGAGACACCAACTCGAGGAAGAGAGTCAAGTGAGTGCGGATAGCGGGCTGTCCTCCTGGATTACGGGCATTGCCCTTTCTCTGATGTAAACGAACTCTTCTTCACTCTTTCCTAAGCTTCCCTCTCTCGCCCTACTCCACTCAAGCCATGCCATCCACCCGGCCTTTTACACTCAACTCAATGTTATACTTCCACAACAGTCTTCTCTGTCTTTCTTTGTGTGTGTTGTATGCGTTGCGTGTGTTTGTGTGTGTGTGAATGTAGTGCAGAGGACGGGAGTGACTTTTCTCTTGCTCCAGAGAGTGACTGATACAACCAATGCAGTTGACTTAGTTCCCAACTTCCATTCAGTGCACTGCAAGAGATTCTTTCCGGGATTTCCCTGCCCTGCCCCTTTTACAAGCACAGCTTGACTTCTCCTGACTTCATCAAAGCTCCGTCCGTTCTTTCCTGCATTGTGTGTGTCTCTGTGTCTGTCTGTGTGGTGTGTGTTATGAATTCGAATGCAGCCTTCTTCTTTCTGGGTTATGTTATGTTACACTGTGGTTTGGTTTGATGATAGGATGCTATATGCCATAATGCTACTTAATACGACTATGACCAACACTTTTCTTCAGAAATGCATGTGAGTGTATTAGATATACGTAGTAGAATTTGTACTTCATCGTCCTTTGCTCCCTCTTTGTATGTTGTGACTTTGTGTGAGTCACTTGACTTTGCTCTCTATTTGCCCGTGCCTCTGCTCCAGCTTCCCCTTTACAGTTTATTAGCTTTAGCTCTCATTTCGGTCCATCCACCTCAACCTCAAGATTGACTCTTGTGACCGATTTCACTGAGCAACAACCTCTAGGCGTCCTTCTTCCTTCGCTTGTGTCATCCTTACGAAGTAGCACTAACACACATACAGTTTTTACCGACATATACACACTCTATATACCATCCCACATTCTACGATGTTTCTTTTCTACTAATAGAACTGCATTTTATTTATGTATACAAAAACAAATCCACATACGCAGCGGGCAAGGACACATCTGCTGTACTGCCAAACGCTGTAACAACACTAAGATAATGCACTTAGCTTCAACTACGCATTTCTCATGTATACAAACTCTACGCAGTATTCTTCTATTAATAAAAACACGTTTTTACATTTTGTAGCAATTATTCACTTTCGAATAATAAATCACTGTTAAATTAAACACACATTTATAACGGTACATCATCTGCTAAAAAATCAATTAATCAGAAATGAGGAATTGATTCCTTTTTCACGTACGACGTAATTACACAAAAATGGTTTAGCATTTATTTTTATGCTTCAGTTTTCAATATAAATTACTAATTTCATACGTATGAGCTTTGCAGACTGTAATAAAGTATACGTCATACCCCGTCATGTCGATTTCCAGAGATTTTTGGTTGATTTAAGTAGCAATTTATTTGCACGTGCAAATTTTCTGTAAGGACATATTGAATTTATGCGTATTTGAAGTACGTGCATGAGTAGTGTACAATAAATGAAATCATGACTACAATTACAATGTGTTCCAGTTTGAAATTAGTTTTAGGTATGTTTGTGAGTGTTTGTCCACGCTTGTATCCATTTATTGCGTGATGGTGTCAAATTTTGATAGAATCGTGTCATATGACTGAGTGAATCTATAAATTATAATGCCTGTACTATATAGGACATTGCTCATGGAATTAATTTTGGTTTGTAGTGTCCTCGTCCTGTGTTCGTGTCACATACTTACTTGCTAGACAAATCGTGTCTTGTCTCGCCATGTCGATGTCACACAAAGAGAAGTTGTAAAAGCGACCGTATATAGAAACTAGGAATAGGAATGTGTAGCGAGTCATTATGTCATGTCATGAACTGAAATTAGGATTTAGGATTCTAGGTTCGACACGACTTACATACAGTTCAGTGGATTCCATTCCAAATGCAAGGGTTTAGAATAACTAGACTAGAGCGAACAGAATAATAAGCGATGGAACACAAGAGGACAAGAGGCCATGTAGTCGAATTACGAATAACAGGCCAGGCCGTAGTGAAATTCAAGCCGCAAAAGAGACATAAGCACTAACTAAGTGTGTTCTACAACAACTAAACTTAACTCGTGTTTCATATTAGTGTATTCAAGTAGATTGTAGATTGTACTTGTATTTCTGTTGCTTCTGCCGATCCTACATCTACAACAAGCAAAAATCCAAAAGGAGAGCACGCGGTTTAGTGATTTGTATATACTTGCTGTAGATTTGATGGTTGTTGTTGTCACACCCAAACACACTCATACTACACTCATTCACATATGCAAACAACTCTTCCACACTTTTATGACGATAATAATCATCTGTGTAATCTCTGTGTGTTAAATCTTTCTAGAGTAGAGTACAGACTACTTTTATTAATGTCTTGCTGCTCCGCTTCCTATATATAAATCATCCGCAGTCTAATAAAAACTTCGTTCGCAGCATCCATCATCCTGGCAGCATGAATAACCAGAATTTACATAAAGGCCTTTTCATTCACTGAATCAATTGAATAAAAATTATTTTGAAGAAACTTAGGGTTTCTGGGAATCTATTTTTTAATTGGTCTTGTTAATTCTTACATCATACAACGAAAAATGTTATTTAAATACATTAATCAACGATACTCAGTATATGACACCTGTAATTGTATGTAATAAAAATTGTTCGCTGGAAATTATAATGAAAAATAGCGTTTTAATATGTGTTCTGATTTATTCAAAAATTAATTGTAATTTTTTCTGTATAAAGAAGGTGTATGGAAACTAATGATATCTACATCTACAGATACCATTGCATGATGAAACTTTTATTTTTGCAAAAATGTTGCAAATTAATATTAGAAATGCAACAAGTATTTACAGTATCTTTTTCTTGTCTTAGTTCAAAAATCGAATCAAACTAAAATTTATGGTTACATAAATCTGTATGTTAATTATAAGTGCATGTAAGTAATAAACATACTGTATAGAGCCGCACCTACATTGTTTGTAGCCGTTTGTTGACTCAGGATATTGTTGATGATACACCTTTTGGTTATGTGTATGACTAATGGCATAACTCCTCTTTGACTCAATAATCTGCAGTTCAAGTTGCATTGACTTTTGAGGAAGAATGTACGCATTTAAACTGTGAAACCAGAAGAGTTCATAATACTGTGAGTTAAATGATTTGTTTAAAGCATCAATGTATATTACACCATACCTGCACTACAATACAATGTAAATGAAGCTTCTTTGTATAAAAACGTATATAAAATAAGTACAGACATAAAGAGAGGATGATGATGGTACAAATTGCTCCGTGTAAAACAAGTAAGTGAGACGAGACAAGCTTTAAACTTACATATAAGGGACATGACATTACACACACACAAAGAAGACGAGGATGAGGACAGGGACCCGTTCTTCTTTCTTTTCTTTATACATCCATCTATCCATCTACAGCTACAATACAATCCTTCCATCCTCCTTTTTATTTTGCACTTTTCTCTATGTATTGTATGTACACGTATTCTTATGTAATTCTTGTATACGATTAGTTCTATAAAAGAATTTCGTGTGAGTTGAGCTTAAGGTAGTGGCAGTAAGTAATAGTAGTGATTTGAGTGAAGCTTTAAGTATAACAACAATAAAGTAAATATTTCCACAGTGCTGTGTGTATCTGTAATGTATGAATGAATGAAAAGATTAGTAAAATGTGAATTTATTATTGTGAGCCTTTGGTTAAGTTAAGTCAAGTCAATGGTCTGAATTTTAAAGAGCAATGACTGTACTCTCATCATCATCCTCTTCCAACAGAGTTCAACGTTCAACGATCACATAGCAGAGCAGGTCAACGATGCACTAAATGTACCAAGTACAAATAGTAGTAGTGCTAACAGTTTCTTTGCCGTTTATGCTGATTGTACTATTTAAAGGTTCTTAACTTTACAACTCGTGTGTTTGCACTCTCAAAATATTCCTTTGAGGAATTGCTGTGGAAAATTATGCAGATTCATACACATTCCATTCATATCATACCTCGCACAGATTTACTTGTACGTTGTACTTGTACTGTCTCCAAATTCTTATGAATGTATATTTATTGTACATTGAATTATTATGCAATATCTTGATGCATGCCTATATGTCTCATTCATTCTCGTTAGTAATAAAAACACTCACATTATCATCTTAAACACGCTTTAACATACATTTAAACATCTGGCCTGCCGTTAGCACCGATAAGAAGCTGGGGCACTCGGCACTCCTACTGTGACAAAGTGATATAATACAGATTAAAATAAATTTTCCTAAATTACTAAATACTGGTGCATTCCTATAAATATATTGATGTCACCTTAAAAACTACATTGAGTATATTACACTCATTTTGTTTGCATTGTTGGCAAAGAATCTTCATATTGCATTGACGTAATTAAAATCCCTTGGAATATAAATTGAATCTACTAATGCCAAAAGATTTTAATGTGCCTTGGGGATTATTTTTGGCTACACAGGATTCACAGGGGAACACGTACACGTACTAAAAATATTATTTACTGGGTAGGTGCAAAAAACTACCCTATTTTATGTACGTAAATACCGATATATTACAAGAACACCTATAATGTGAAGACACAACTATACAAGACACATTTATTTTTATCTGTTGTTTATACGCTCCTGAATTACAAATAGTTAACAAAGAAAATAGTTAGGAAAAGACTGGTGGTGCTCGTGCTAGAATTTAGAAATTGCTGGGATTTCATTGAAGCCCTAAATACTAAACTAAAGAAACTCATTGAGCATTGACAAAGACAGTGTATAGAATTGGAATAACTGCGAAGGGAATTGTAAAGCCTTCTAACAGTTGGACCTTCTGTTGGTTTGGAAAAGTCCAAGTGAATTTTGTATTAGTTCGTGATTATTGCACATAAATAATTAGTGCCGCAGAGGGCATAGAGCACACTTGCAGAATGGAATGAAGCCATTGGAGTCTAGTAGGCCAGGCCAGTGGCTCCTTGATATTTTACTCTGTAGCCGAAAAAGAGTGAGAAAGCCTCGTTTCCTAATTCAGGTGGCCCTGTTCTACTTGGTGTCTCCTTCAATCGCTCAAACACAAATTCCACTTTGTATCCTGCTCTACTCTTCAATACTTTGTACTTGCAGCTTCAAACTGATAGCAATGCAACCCCGCTACACACACGGACACACAAACAGACATACTTTTTATATAACACACAAATCTATATACATACACACTTCACACGCACACATTTATACACGTACAAATATAAATACATGCACACTACTACATAAAAATTAATTCAAATCCACAACAGACAGACAGTCCATAGGCGTCTTCCATTATTATCTACAAATTCATGATGCACAACAATCCTTCATTAATGCTTTGTACACTTTTTTATTATTCATGTTGTCAGAGTGTCCATGATGATGCTTGTTGGACTGTGTAGACAATGTACACTGTGTCTACCATACAGCAAATGGCTTGTTCATAGAGCTGTCATGTCACAAATTTAAAATTACATTACAAACATCCCATTGTCCTCCATCCCATTTTCGCCGTGTTTTATGCCCTCCATTTCAAAGGTCTCAAATCAAAACCATGCAGACCAACCGTCTCTAAACATGTCTATCACAATTGTCTACTACTTTGTATAGCTACACGCATAGTGTAGAAAACTACTTATTACAAACTAAAATACATGTCCCTATTTAATACACTACTCTACTTAACGATAATATAATAGCACTACATAGATATAGAATAAAGTCAATTATTTACTTCAAGAGTTGACATGAATCCTGAATAATTTACACAGTTCTCCTCGATCCACCCCAATTTACTCAATTGCTCTATACATTATTGGTAGTCATGTTATTCCGTGATATACTGTGCACACACAAACTTTTCCAACTCTCGGACCGCGTAGTTGAAGTACCTACATGTAATTGTTGACAATTGGACATGAAATGAGGATAAAGCGATTAGAAGACGAGAGAGTTCATTATTATCATTTCCAACGTATCTAATACAATTTCGTCTACTTTGAAAGCGGGGAGTAAAGTAAGCTATTTTATTAACACACAGTCATAGTCATAATATACTATGGTTAGTCATGCACATGCAAAAGTAGAAATCGGGTACATTTTTCCACAGTATGTTTTTGACATGAACATGACAGTTGCTCTTGTTCTTTTCCTATACATCAACAAGCACACACATTTCTCTCCAATAATGCAATCCTTATACATAGAGCTATCTAAATTTTTCTTTGTTTCATATACACTACTTATTTATGTACTAGTATAGTGCAAGTGCGCCATGTGCACTTGTGTAAGTTTTTGGGGAGTGGAAACCTCTAGTACAATAATACACTTCTAATAGCTGTAGAAAACGCTATCATTGTGTGGTTTGGCCTGAATGGCCTTAAACAGGAAGGAAGAGTTACTCATTCGTATACCTCTCTCTCTCTCTCTCTCACTCTAGTGATACTGTTAGTAAATTTCTAAAGCTTAGACACATAGAGAGTGGGGGTATGTATCTATATAGAGATAAAGAGAGCGAGAAAGAAAGAAAGACAGAGAGAGAGAGAGCAGGGCAAGAAATTGATGTAGGGAGTCAACGGCTGAGAATAGCCTGGTTACACTGTTCGTTGGCTGCATGTGTTTGTACTGTAGTGCATGTGTCTGTGTTGGAAAGAAGGGCATGAGCAAGGCGACTTCAATGACCGCTCCGTTAAAACACACAAAGGAGGTGAAGGAAACGAGGGTGTCCTCATTTACGGTTGCTGCCACCAGAAAAGGTGGATGATCCCACCGAAGAGACCCACTCACCATCATAATCGGTCCTCAACCTCAACCATAGGCCAGAGCAGAGAGCAAGAACACACAGCCACTCTCTCCAAAGACATAACACAACATAACACAAAGGAAACAACTGTACCATAAGGCATCGCACTTATATAAACTTATCAAAATCATTCCTCTCTCACTCCCTGCTAAATAGACTACTGTATTGTGGATATATGCACTCTTCTTCACCTCCAGCTCTATCAAGTCCAAACGCTTTTGTCAATAAATGCGCTAGCACAATGCAACGTTCAACTTTGTACGCATTCTCTACGCATTCCTTTGTAAACATTTCATGCGAGAGACTCTCGATGTGTATCCGCAAAAGATAGGAGTGGAAAAACAGGAAGAACGCATATAAATGCAGTAGTACCAGTATCAAGGAGAATAAACAGGACCAAAGACGCAGGCTACATGGTAATGCTGATGTCCGCTTCAAGAACTCGTGTAACTTGTAAGTCGTAACTTCAATGAACCCTGTCTCGGAGTTCCATGTTGTAATTTTCCTGATATTTTCTGTGTATAAGAACATGTCATGTCATTCATGATAAGCATATTGAATGTATTTAATGCATATACTGCCGAAACACCCGCACCTAAAAAGCAAATGAAGAATTCATAGGTATTTTGGCAACTAATGCCTTGGATGTAGCTGAATCCTACGTGTTGAAAGGTACACAAAGGTGGACTACACAGACACAAAGAATGAGCGAAGTCTTTGTCTGCCCGTTTTCCGTACGCATGGAGTTTAGAGCCACGTGCGAGAGTTCATTCCAGTCAAAAGTCCTCAGAGTTTCTGTACTACAAAGAATCTAGAGCAGACCAACGAACTCGTATGACACCGAAAAACAAAAACATGCCAGTTATGTTTTATGCATAATATGCTTCTTCCAGTACACAACAACGTAATAATACACAGCTCACAAATGTTGCATACAGATAGCAATGTATATCTATACGCAAATATACATTTAGAGTATGTACACAACACATTATGTAAAAGGATTACATAATACATACAAACACTGTACATACATACACCATATATATTCCAAAGAAAAGACACATGCTATATTTAGTGTTCATTACATAGACTGTACAGATACATGGGAAAATACTTTTCAGCACAGCGCCTTTATCGCAAACACTTACACAGAAAAGTTACACGTCTCTATTTACACTACGGCTAGACTCCTTTCGGGAACTTCCTCATGCTGCTAAAAAGAATATATAACAGTGTAAACTCTTGTAACAGTACAGTACATCCCATATTATGAAAATTCTACTTTGTATGTATAAAATGTACAGATAGGAACGGGATCCTTATCTTTCATTCTACGTATACGTGTATGTGTAGTATGTGCGTGTAGAAGTGTAGTACAGCTATTTGTATGTATGTATGTACAGCATATCAAACTGTTTTCCTTTGTAGTAGCGTGGGAGTGGAATCTGCAGGGGATTGCCCTAGCATACTACATGCACATACATTACACACACAAACACATTGCATAATAAAAGCGTAAGACTGCATCAAGACATGCATGCACAAGATGAGACGAAACGCTTCTGTATAAGGAAAACACAAAGAATGTACATTAAACAAGGAGCTTATGTGTTGAATGCGTATAAAGAATGTTGTGTATGTATTAATGCTACATGCGTATGTAATGTAGTAATGTAGCCATTGAGATGTATGTACGTATGCATGAATGTGTGTATGAATGTGTGTGTGTACATGCCAAGTATTAGTAAAGGACGTTGACGCACATTATAATGGTTTTGTTGTGTACACTTTAGCAGATAAGTTGAAATTGTGCATTGTTAATGCATTGGGATCATCGGAATACCCCTCTGTGTGGTTTGTTGTGTGAGTGTGTGTATAAATATAGTTGTTGTGTTGTGTAATGATCCCAATGAAAATACTTAGCGTTATAATACAGTCATCGCAGTCGTCCAAAGAACTAGTTAAGTTGGAAGAGTCCATTTCTTGGGAATCCTCGATATTTTCAACTTTGTATATAAGCACTGTCGAATTTCCACTGAGGAGTTAGTGTTGGCTCCGTGTCGTTGTCGAGAGCAACCTCTTCGCGTGCTCTCTTGTACGAGTGCCACACAAATACAAAGGCTACAGATAGTTGAGGTAGAAACTCTGTTTAGTTTGTCTTGCCCGTATACTTATTTCAGTATAGTCCGATATTTTAGTTAGTTGGGTTGAGTGCGTAGTTGTTTTTCTGCGGATGGAGCAAAATTTGTAATATTAGTGCAGTCTGAGTATATTCTGTGTATAGTAGGTAAATAGGATTATTTATAATGGAAAATTCTCGGAATCCTCTCTGCAATTTCACTAGGGCCAGCTAAGATGAGATTTTGTTTAGAATTCGACGTATTTTCCTGCAGGGAAACTAGAAATGTGAGTCTGAGACGTACATTTAGGTATAATGTGATGTTTATTGAAAATTATCTGCACTATAGACTATAGCATGTACATGCTTCCTGTTCTGAATTAAGAATTAATGATAAAATCCTTGTTATCTATGTTGGAGTAGTATGTTTGAGATAGAATGAGTTTGCTGGTGAATTTCCGTTTAATTACAATTAAATCGGATTTAAGCCAAATGAAATGAAGCAAAGTAGCGTATAAAAAGTAATTACGCTTTGAGTGCTTTGATGATGAAGTAAATTGGAGAAAATCCGGTGTAATTTTCTCGAGTTTCCTGCTCGTTAGTGCTCTAATACCCTGGTATAATTAGTACCATATGGTTAGCCACACACAAAGGATGTTTGAACGAAGAAAGAAAGTCTTCGTCCTTAGTTAAACATTTCTTACATCTTAATGAGCTTTCCGGACTACAAAAGAATCTTGTGACACTAATACTAATACACAAGGTTTTTGTGCAGAAAATGAAATTATTATCTTGTCTGCTTGCTTGTATTATTACAATGCTTTTCCTTCTAGGCTTTATTCCTATTGTGTGTATGTATATCGTATACTCGTTAGAAACTTATCATTAAATACAGTACGTACTTGACAAACGGATGGAAACTAGAAAGAGAATCCTTTGTAAAGCAAAAGCAAGGTCTTTCACAGAATTCTTGATTACTTCTGCTTACCACACAATCTTTTTTCTCCGTAAGGGAAAAAGGTACCTACTTCTATGTACCACGTAATACTCTTGATAAAAGGTTGAACTCTTTCTGGAGCGGAAGCTGAACCCGAGAGATAAATGGACATAAGGTCTACATAGAAATTCTAACCAGAAAAAGAGCAACGTCTTAGAAACATTAGAAAAGGGTTACTCTGCTAGTATTGCTCCTATTACTTACATAACGTAACATAAGTAACTAGAAAAGCCAGAGAGAGAGAGAGTGAGCTCATTATTCTTTAGAATTCCATCGCCTGGAAAAGTCCTTGAGATTTCCTGCTCTCCTTTCTTTTGTCTATAGATGAAAAACTCAAGGATCTTTGGCTTAGTACATACACCAAGAGGCTTTTGCCCTGGCCTGGCATCATCCTTTGTTCTTGAACATTACATAAATGTATATAAGGATGAGTTAAATGCCTGCAGTATTGAACATATGCCCGTTTGGCCTCGGTTTCGTCATCACGATCATCATCTTTTTCCTGCTACAGCTTCAACTCTCGTATAAAGAATGCTTAACGTGTATAATATCCTCCTTTGCCTTTAGTAAAATTAAGTAGGCATATATATACATGACGCGGATTGAGCATTTGTAACATAACGCTCGTATTTGTAAGAACGAACAAAGAAAATACAGCCAAAGTGTATTATACTTTTCGAGGACGGAATTTCTCTCCGTTTTTGGCTATGGGAATTGGTGCTGCTTTAGCTTAAACTGTATAAAATATACGTGGGATCACTTTATATAATATGTGTACTAGAATACATGTAGAACCGTTTCAAACAAGTAAAAAGACGCAGTTTCCTTAACTGTATATATATGTAGCAAGAATGAGGAATAGAGAACAGGTCCATATATATTCTTAGATACAGTTTATGTACTCTTCTAAGAGTCTAGGAGGAGAATGCCTCCTTTTCCTGCATAACTTGAACTCAGAATTGAATTCAGAATCTCCAAGGATGGACTCTTCCATTTTCAATTCCGTTCTGAGTGCCGGGTACTCCTATGACATGTATTTTGCTCAAAACTGCGCCATTATCATTGTACGAAACACAATAACAGCTAAAGATACGATATTACTCTATGGACATAAAAGACAAAGTTGAAAAGGCTATGAAATCAATAAGGATGAGAGTAGAGCAGAACCTGATGCCTATATACAAGAAAAGAACACAAATACATACATAGAGTCAACGTTGAAAAAAGCAAGGCTACTATAATCATCATTCTATACTTCTACCATGAAGAAAAACACAAAAGAAATGTATAAAAGAACACCGAAAAGATGCGGAGTCTGGATCTTTAGGCTCTTTACAACCAACATAAGCTTTTTCATGAATATCCTGTAATAGAAAAACACTCGTATAAAATTTACACTCAAATTACATACCTATCGTATAGAAGAAGTACACATGAATTTATATACACTGACAGACAGAGGTGCAACTCAAAGGCAAAGAGCATCGTACCATAACAGGATGGATGGAGGAATCCTCCTATTTTATACACTGTAAGTATATTGCAGCCATAAAACTGACTCTTGCTCTGTGTGTGTTACTTACAAAGCATAGGGTTGCCTTCCACGTACTTTTCAATGTGTGCGGTGACTTTTACTACGTGTAACTCTGCACTGTGTGCTCACAAATCCTAAACTATAAAAGGAAAGGGAATCTCCAACGATTTCCTTTATTCATCGTTTTGTTCGAGGTGCTGACAGACACATAAAGAAATGCTCTCTACAAACCCATGTCACATTTCACATCGAGTTCAACCACTCCCATCACCCATACAACCTCAATATGTGTGTTCACTTAAATTGCTTTATGGATGCAGAAAAGATGCAATAAAAACAACCATTTGTCTTTACACACATTACTAACTGTCATTCTAAGCTTCACTCGAAATTCACAAGGGACCACACATGAACACTTTACAACCAATAAACTGATTTATGACATGCCACACAAAAGATGCACTTACCCTTCCAAATCCTTTTTTTAAACTTTTATGCTTAAAAAAATTACTTGAGACCGAACAAATTAATGATATTGATATTCAATTTAGCCGAGCAAGGAATCGTATAGAATTAAATGATTTGTAATCGTACAATATTATTAGGTTTATCCGGTTCGAAGTATCTATCGTATTTTAGTAATATATAGATGTGTTTAAATTGTGTAAATCTGTAATGCTCATCCGTTTATTTGTGTAACGCATAGAATCATGTAGGCACATTGCACAGGCCAAGCATTGTATTGTATCTATATTCCCGTGCATATAAACTACGCAGAATCAACTTCAGGTGATAGAAAGGGATACAAAGGTATATACGAATTGAAATTGTGTGTTTTTCAAATATAAGAATATTATTTGAAGATATAGCTAGAACGGAGGTCGTTTTTTAAAGAAGAGGTTTGGAAGGGAAAGTTCCAGTTTGTGAGTAAGAAGCTGAAAAGTGGGTTACGTCTAGGTGGATGTATTGTGTAAAAGTAGGGATTCTTGGAGATTCATTTGTGATAAAAGGTCGAGCAAGGGAGAGAAGAGCAGAGACGAAGGGGGAATGAGAATCGGGGTTAGCGTCGGAGCATCCAAGGTCAATTCTGACGGATGTGTGTCATTCGGAGTGGAGCCAAGGCCAGGACAAGACACTCTCTGCCCTATGTCGGTCTTATGCAACGTAACGTGTACTGTAGTCTTTGTGTATCCAAACAGTCCAACTTAACTTCAAACCGTCATTCACTCTCCTTTTGGTGCCTGTGTGTTTGTCCTACTCTCTCTCACGCTCCATACTCATATCATCATACCCTCCTTGTACTAATAATTGACCTGCCCACCTTTACAATTCAGTTGGTCCTGCTGTGCACTGTGTTTGTGTCTGTATGAGTTCACAAACAACTCCTATACAGTAGTAGTACACAGACACACACAACAAACACAAATAGCACCGCATGATACTACATAATATATAATATACAGAACAACCATACATGGCAAAAGCATGGAGAGCAATAACAGCAAAGCAACAGCACTCATTTGATTTCCTTTTGGACTCTCACTCTCTAAGTCCGCCTTATTATATCCATAGAACTCAATTTACACGTGGTGTACTCAATATAGACACTTCCAAACCCTGCTGTTCTACTAAACAAATTAAATAAGGTAACGAACAACAAAGTGAGTCCAAGTTCAACGAGATACTTCACTCTCTCTCTTTCTCGCTTGCTCTTTGTTACACATTTAGGATTTAGGGTGGATCCTTGCCTTAAGTATTACAGGTCTCACCCACATGTTTCCATTACACACAGCTTTGAGGTCTCGTGCTCGTGTACTACATTATGAAAATGAAAGTTTCGTCGTTATGTGATGTAACCAGACTTGTTACACTTACACTTACACTTGCACTAAATAAGTCAGTAGGGGAAGAAGTAGGACTGGAATCCTACTTACGATAAATGCGTTAAACTGTTAACCTTCTTTTCCTCTTTTCCTTTGTTTAAGTAAGTAGGTGAAAAAATAGAGCTTAAATTAATAGCTCCACTCTAGAATGCTGAATGCTGTTGTAAAAATATGATATGCAAGTAGGAAAGTGTTACAGATAAAGATAATTTTTAGTGGAGTACGTAAGTGAAATGATGATTAGTCTCGTATACCTCATACTACTCGTATACCTATAATACAAATGTAGTGTGTCTGTCTGCGTGTATGGAAGGAAGCAAAGAATTGCCTACACGTGTATTTTTTGCTTTAATGTAAATGTGTGGTTTTTGTTTTCATTGTAAAGAAAAATAAACTGTGTGTACTATCAACTATATAAGAAACTCGCATGTGGAGGAGGAAGGATAAGGATCGCGATAACGCTGTTACACTTGAGACGACATATTGTAAAAAGTTTTATTGAATGGTATGAATAGAGTGTTAATGAGATGCCTTATGGTTAGCTTTGTTTAAAAACTAAAGGTGAGTCGAACAACAGGAAAGTGCATGAAAATAGTAGCACACGCACTAAACAAAGGAAAACAAAGGTTTTCTTAGTCAATAAGAGACATATGCATAAACACTTACAAGTACACAATATTTACACACATATACATACATATATATATACATACATACATTGATAAGACAAAAATTAGCATAGCAAGTATACCTATGTAATACTTAGTGGTACTGGTAGCATATAGGTTTGTGTATTTTGTGTTGGTTTATGTGTATTGTGATGGTATATAGTTTTATGCTGGTTTTATGAATGTGTCTCTGTGGTTGTGTGTCCTCCTTTGGTGGAGGTATTTATAATGGCACATTACATGAGACAGTGTGAATGGGTAGGGAAGGTATGGAAAGGGAAATAGTAAATGTGTGTGAGAGAGAGGGATAGTGAGAGCTGGAGCGGAATGAAGTTTGTATTTTAGAGAGTCCAGACCTACTTTTGAGTAGAGATGACCTAGCAAGCATCCCCAATTTCCCTTGACCCTCTTTTCCTGCTCTTGTCCCTTTGCTTACTTCCTTTAAGTGACCCTGACACTGTTCTTCCGACCTTTAGCTCTCACTCTCTATTTTCATTCTCTCAGCTTTCTGTACTTTATGTGGAATTTGTTCACGAGTCCTGGGTCGACACCTACAACTCCATTGTCGACTCGTTCAAACACTCAATGTGTTCCATTTCCTTAATAGAAATGTGCATTTGCAATATCTGCCTGTCTCCGACCATGGCCTGGTCTCTTCCATCTTAAATGTTTGTCGGAAGGTTTCATTTCAACCATGGAACCAAATACAAATGCAGTATTTCACTTTTAGCAGAGTTCGAGCAGAATTTAATTGTAGACTCTTCTACTTTTTGAACATGAGGATTTTGTACATAAAATGGGCTGTGTCGTGTGTGCCTTTGTTGTACGATGCAATGCGATGGCTTTTCTTATTCACATGAGATATCCATCATGCAGGAGTGCAGGGGGAGCACATGCCTAGGTAGTATACCTAAGATGTGTCGTTCTTGTATTTAAGCTTTGATGTCTAGAAAAGTGACATGATAATGGTTTGAAGTGTCTTATGGGTATTGCACACTGGGTTTAACTGTTATGAAAGGTTAATGTGGTTTTATTAGTTACCATAATGTTCTGGGAATGTGTAGACAATAGTTTAAGGATTGAATGAATCGTGTAGTTTTGTGTGAAATCGCATGGCAATGCAGATTCACATGTTTTGGTAATATGTAATTATGTTTGATATGAGGAAGATATTATTTTTATAACTCGCTAAATAAGTGTGGTTTTAAATGGAGCACCAAGCTTACACACCTATACTATACTGGTGTTATACAGACCTATTTTATACAAGCAAATTGCAGCCATGCGAGAGCGTTATCTGATTAAATAACATGTTTGAATGAAATTAATACAATGAAATAAATTGTGTTATGACACTGAAATGACTGAAATATTGGAAATTATCGAAACGAGATTTTTATGTTAGGCTTTAGGCATGTCGGCATGTAGTTTTAAACATGGTAAAAGAAATCCAAAAAACTAAGACGATTATAAGACTATTATTGCTAATGATAATGACATGCAGTCGAATTTTATGGTGGAATGTGGAAAGTGCTTTTCTTAAAATGCTTTTTAGGATATTTGAAATTGGAATCCAGATGTACGTTTTTTGAGTGATGGAAATATTTATTATATGTATTACTTTATAGATAAAATCTCTCGGTATATATAGTGTAGGTGGATGATACACAAATATTAATGTCAATCACGATTTAAATTAACATATAATTTTAATTTTAGAAGCAATTCCTGTAGGTTCCATAGCCAAATGTGCAATTAAAAGTTATAATATAATTCATCAATGAGCAATGCAGCATAGGGGACTAATTAAATTGTCTATAACTAATTTCGTCCCTTTCAAACAATAAATAAGCTCCCAAATTACAAGGGGACTCTAATTTATATTTTGGAAGAAATAATCGTGTATGAAAATCTTTGTGACACAGTTAGAAATAAATAAATTATACCGGATTAATTACACAATATTATGCTAAACCTATCAAAAATCTGTGTTATACAAATATTTTAAATACGCCCATTGCTTTTTCCATACCCTTAGATGAGAAATATAGTAGGTGCATGTATTTACTTAGAAACAAATAGTTATTCCATATTTTTCACTAATCGTAAGACATTGTGGAAACTTGTATTGTTGTTAAATTTCATTATAAACGCATTGAGCTAACATTCTTAAGATCGTTTTATGTATAAACAAAATTATTACTAAATATGTAATGTTCTTGATTGTCATTTTATTTAAATCGTATTATATTTTCTTAACTACGTAGTCCATCAAAAGTAACCTTGCGATTCTAAACGTGCAAAATTCTCTGAGAAATATTTATAATTTCAACAAATTGCCGATTGCATCCAAAAGAGTAGTACAATGCATCAGGTAATATTGGAAGCATAAGTATAATATTTGTTTTAAAAAAGGATGAAAGGGAAAATTAATTGATAAAGTAACGTTTATTGTAGTACACAATGTACCGTTACATTACAATTTACAATTGCCAAGAAGTTTAAGAGTGACAAATTAAGAGATCTTCTTTGTCCTTGTGGTAATTATTGAATAGTGTTGATTCGTCTTTATTGTGCAAATATTATTTTTCTGTTGCATATATAGTTGACATTTATTTGAAATCATTTTATGTGTAGAGATATTATCCTTATATTCTATATTTATTATGCACTGTCCCATTAGCTGGTAGAGGTGACTAGTCTCTCACTCAGTTCATTGATTTTTGGTATTTTACCCATAATCTTAATAGACATACCCAAATATAAAGAAATATTTCCATGCACAACAAAACATCTTGCAAAACCCATACTATGTATATACTTTCTTACATTAATATTTAGTCTATATTACACAGTAGTAGATTTATGTCCGACATTTTGTCCAGCTCTCTGTTTTAAGTTATTGTACGGAACAATTAAACACATGTTACACACATGTGGTATGTCTACAAACTAAATATAATAATCATTTCGATTCTTTGATATTACAGGTAAGTAATAATTAAGAAAGTTAATTACTTAAATATTTTGTAAGTCCTTAGTTGATCTTCGCATCGGTGTATAACAGTATTATGTAATAAGGCTAAATATAATATTATAATAATAACACTAACTTTACTCAACAAAAATATCAACTTAAAGCTACTCTACTAACTAGGAATAGTTATGTATTACATGTGCATTTAAATTTTATTGAACTTTCTGTTTCCCATTTGCAATGCTGTGCGCTGCTCCGTTTCTATGTTCTGACTCACTCCCAGAGTTTAAATTAGCTTCACTTGAGCCGTAATTGGAAGCTTTACTGATTCTGGTCAAATTGATCAGCTTGATCATTCCATAGTACGCTACAAAAATAATAAGTAAAAGAAACGTTTAAAAAATCTGAAACACAGTAAAATTATTAGCATCTTTTGCATGAAGAAAGGGGAATATATTACCTCCAGCGACAAATGTAATTGCTATGACCATTTTAAGGTATGAACCCGAAGTCAACATTAAGTAGAGATACCAAATAAGAGGAAAAAGAATGATACACGTCCAACTGCAAATATTTAACAGGGAATAATAACGACGAGGCAGTTCAATGTATTTAAAGTTTTTCAAATCTTCCACATCGTTGTTAGGAACGAATTGTCCTGTGTTTAGGTAATTGTCCAGCAACTTGTCCTGCAATTGAATTAAAAAACTTAGTCAAATGATTTAAATAAGTGTGTATGTTTATGTAAACTAAATATAATAATGCAGCACTTTTAAAGATTATACCCAATAATAGTGTATATATTTGTAATGTGTAGTATAATACCATAATACTATGTGCAGGTACATAAATGCTCGTTTGATTTATAATATTATAATGGATTGTAGGGAAAACGAGCAATTGTCCCTCCCTGAAATCCCAAAAAATTGGATATTTTGCCCTGAAAGGGGAAAAAATCGCGCTTTTCATTGATTTTGACACAAATTTGCCCAAATTTTTCGCCCAATTATGAACATATTTGTACTTTATGTATCCCCCCAAAAAAAAATTCTGGATACGGGCTTGAAATTAACAATGTACTGTTCTTAGAATGACTGAAGCACACCTAGGTAGTGTACGTAAGTATATAAATATTTTCCTATTCACAATATAAAAATATTTTATGTTTTGATTGCCTATGTTTAACCGACATCTAATATACCTATTAATAGATGGTTAGATATATTAATAAAATATACCTTTTGCTGATAAAGTCTCTGAAGCCAGGCAGCAGCTTCAATTTCATCATCTGGAACTTCTTCGATTGGGATTCTTCTCATCAATAAACAAGCATGAATTGGCTTACCACTCAACATGTTGAACAATGTAGGATCATTACCTCGTTTTCTGCAATGTTTTCAAAATTTGAAATTTATAAGATTGATTAGGTAACACCAAGATGCATAAAAGAAGGTATTTATCTTTAAGCATCTTGAGTATCACAAACACGTAAAATGGTTATGCAGAAAATATATAATAAGATTTCTTAAGGTTTCTTACGGGTTAAATGCCACAATCACATCGTAAATGGCTGGAACGTTTTTCTTGAGATACGGGATACTGGCAACGAATCCCTTAGTTCTAGGCAACAGGTGATGCTTCAACTCAGGCAACCCTTTTTCTCGAGCCACTTTCATACTAGCTGCATGCTTTTCAGGTGTGAAACGTGTGCCTTCAGGGAACAATACAAGCTGTAAATAATTTGAAAGCAAATTAACGTTGTCCAATCAGAAAACAATTGAAAATTGAATACAAGATAAAATTGAGCACATTAATTTAATTAGCATAGTAGAAATATTTGTTACCCAAAATGGATCCGGGTATTCTAATAATCTTGTAAGCTGCTTTCCCAAGTTTCTCCTATCTGTTTCCCAATTACGATCCAGGAAAACGATTTCCTGGAATTTCCACGACCATCCCAGCACCGGAGCATATTGTAAAACTTTTTTCACGTACACTTTAGCATTCTGTGTAAATGCAAACATATTTTAATTTGATTGTTCAAATTATATTTTTAATGCATTAAGGTACTATTTAATTCATAAACAAGTAATCATTAACTATTACTATATGTAGCCAACTAATATGTAACACTTAAATTGAAACGAGATATCTGTGAATCGATTGTTGAGAATATTTAAATTCCCCAAGAAGAAAAATTGCTAATAAATCTCAGAATTAAACAATAAATATGAAATGTTCCATTAATGTGGAAAATGTGTTACATACAACATACATACAAGTATTCTATGCAAAAGCACAACTGAAATTACAAAACTTTTTCTCATGGATTAGGAAGAACTGTAATAAGATTTTTTGTAATGAGATATCTTGACACTTGAATAAAGCACAAGTACATACATACATACAAGCATTTTTTACATGCAGATACAAAAGAGTCATATAAATGTAACAAAAAGCATAACAATAACACTGTTCCAACAGGCATAACATTACATACTATTTTAGTACATTTCAACTGCAAAAATATCCACATACTGAACAGTAGTCAGTATAAAAATTGCATCAACATTTATGTAATTTTTATACTGACTCATATTGAGTTAATGAAATTCTCACCGTTGATAGGTAATTAAAAAACAAAATTCAAACATAGCATAGGTAGGGCATGTTTTTTAAATGCACTAGACAGTATTTATACTAATAGCCACATCTGAGAATTAAACGCGTATAGCTAAACTAATTATATTTTTATTACTACAATTAAAAATTCTTGTATTGGTACTATCGCAAAATACTTAATTGCAGTTAAGAAAGCGAACTCACGCCTAGAACTCCAACTCTATCGCAAATGACCCAGCCTAAGAGCCAGTCTACTTCATAAGTGTGATTAAGTAATAGGTACGCGTGTTCTTTGCCCATGAACTCTCGGACGTGTTCCGGATCTGAATACATGATGCATGTAGAACCCGACCACCATTCCACAAGGAATACCATCTCTAAAATCCAAAAAAAATGTCACATAATTAATCTTCTTATATTTATCATCACAGCATTTACAAATTAAGTATGTATGAAAATAGTCAATGTTTTTCACTTACGACTATTTAACGTGTACGTTACATAATAATTGAGTTTTCTATACAGTCGGGGGTTGAATGGTCGAATGAGAACATACATCAAAGCTTGAATGCAGTCAACAATGATTCCTGTTGTGACAAATGTTACAGCAAGGCACAGGTGACACACAACGAGTTCTTTTAAAGAACTCCATAGCCTTCGGATTGTCTCCATTCCTTCTCAACCTTAATTTTTTTATTATTTGCTCCTGCTACTCAGACAAGAGCTCAAATCTCAAGTCTCCTTTTGTCACTCCCCGTCCGTCTCACAGTCACAGCAGATCCAATTTGTGACTTCACATTCACAAGTTAACCTGAAAATAAGAAAAAACGCCTTCATTAAATTATACATACTTTTATTATGTAGCTGAACATCAAAAAGAAAAAATACAGAAATCAGATATTTGATTTCTATATTTATCAATAAAGGTTTTTGGGTTTGATTGAAGAAATCATTTTAATTGATTTACCTATAAAAATTATACACAATAAATATTCTGATTCAAATACAATTTACAATAAGTTAGATCGTAGGTAGTAAGGTATTAAGACTATTACGCTTAATACAGTGTCTGAGTGTTTCCTGGGCTTTTAATCAAGCCTTGCAATGACAGCAGCACTGAATCCTTCTCAAAAATGATTTCCACATCAAGCTACAATTTTTTTGGTTACTTCTCGTAAATCATGCACCCGTTCTCAGAGAAGTTAGACTTTGTGTGACTATAGCAAAACTAATTTCTTATAAAGTTGTAATGGTACTACAAACATGTGTGTACACTGATAGGATGTAAAGAACCCTAACTAATTGTAGGCTATAATGCAAATGTATAGGTCAGTCAGTCAGAGCTTGTTTAAGTGAAGGAGATTAGATTGAAGACTACACTGATAGCGATGACGATGTGTTGGTAATGAAATAAGTGAATTCAATCATAGCACTATACAGGGCTTTCTATTAGTATAAGCAGGTATAAGTATCTTTACACTTTTAACTTAATACAGAAAAGAAGGGACCACAAAATTAATAATGAACCTACTCTATACACACACACGACATGAACGAATGCGTCTATTCATCTCATTTGTAGTGTAATTATATAGTAGACAAGCTTAAATCAATATTTCACAAGATGTTGTTTTTTAAAATTGTATTCTGGCTGTGTGTACGCGAGTATATGTGTAATTTACAAGGGTATTATGCATAATATAAATATACTATAAAAAATATTACATGAAACATGTGAAATATTCATAGCTTGTGATAAGGCTTGGTATAAGGATAATTGTACATAATTTCTGATATAAATAAACATTTTACTTGTACACATCATCACATCACACCACCTACCTCGTCTGTACTTTGTATTAGTGCTTTGTACTATAGACCCAAATATAAGTCAGTAAGTACTGTACTCAGAGAGTAGTTTCAAAAGAGAGTAAATAAATTACATCACGAGTCACGGCCGTATCCAGAAATTGATTTCGGGGAGGGAAAAATAAACAAAAGAGATTATTTTGCCCTTTCAGGGCAAAAAATGTCTTTTTTAAGATTTCAGGGGAGGCAATTGCCCGTTTGCCCACACCCTGAATACGGGCATGTCACGAATATGAGGTAAAAGGTAAAATGCTATAAATATTATCCGTTTCATGAGACGAGATAACATACAGGATATTTCCATGTCTGCATAGGGTGCATAATAAAGATAACCTTCAGATAATGGACTTCACATTTACAAAAGTCCATCAATTAACTTGTAACGTCACTCAAAACCGGGATACAATTTACAAATGCATCTTTCAACAGTTATAATTGTAATTGTAGTAATATTGTGTAAACTGAAGAGGTCTTTTTTTCGAGGATTCCTATTGCTCCAGTACATAATAAAAATATTATTATGTGAAAATGTGATGCAAAAATTCTAATGCCACTTTTGACTTTTCCCATTTGACAGTTCGTCGATTATGTTCTTGTTTCATTTTACTAGATGCATACAAAAAGGTACTTCAGGATACGTTCAAACAATTTTTGGAACTAAAAAATTTACTTATAGTGGTCACTTCAAATATCAGTATTGAACTCAATCAACAGACAATTTTTACAACTTGCACAATTGTAAAAAATTGTACCAATTGATTATGAGAATTTTATGCAACCGCATGCATGACTACATTTTACCTACAATGTATTGTGTGTGCAAGCAAAAATTATTATTATTTCATGAGATAATCATATAAATGTTGTAATAAAATAAATCTTTTCCGTATTCCGCGTTGTTAACTTCAAATCGACCTAGACCTTTGATGTTAGTTATATAACGTGATTCGTGATGCCTAATGCCTTGTGAAAGTCCAATCACAAAAAGTGATTACACCGCATTTGCATTAATTCCCACTGTATTAACATATGCATTGCACATTCATTAACCATGTGTAAACTTACTTACCTACGTATACATATAATTAACCATTTACTAAATACCAGTATAAAAACAAACTGACTCAATTGTGCACATGCATTGTGTTATAAGTAAAGCGTGAGCCTAAATTCAAAACAATACTAATACAAACACAAAGTAGCAATGCATCATAATTCTTTATGATGAGGTAATCCTTTGTCCTTATGACAAGTGCTATTAATTCAAGGCTTATTACGATTACAATTTGTGTTGCACACTCAATTTGTTAATGAATTTAACATTTTTTTAACTTTCTAAAATGAGAAATCTATACACCAATGTAGTGAAGATTACCTAAATAGGCTTACTATTTTCTAGTATATTTTCTGCAGATGTGAATGATTGTATAAAATATAGAACGAAATAGAGTAATATTATTACAGCTTTTTAGACTACTAAGAGAAGAGTACACTTAATTGTAATGTAACCTTACAAAAAATAATATTTTCCGTCTTAACACGATATGAAAAATAAATTTCTTTACAATTTTGACAGCTTGACGTAACTAAAGCTTCTTATGTCACCGACACAATCTACAAGTGCGTCCAAAGCATTTTTCATTAACAAAATTGCACTTGTGTACTTATGCAAAAAACAAAACTGTTACATATAAACTCATTATGTAATAATCATTTATTATAAGTAGATGCAGGTATGTACCTGTATGTAATATGTCTTACCACATGATTTGCTAAAAAGTAAACATAATATACAATCAATAATACAGACACGCCTTACTATACTGCGATTTTACACTCCGGAAATTTCTTTTCTATACCTACACACTCTAATATCTTTAAATCTAACTAAAGTGATCTATCAACTAAAAAACAAAAAATATAAATACAATTACCTGTATACGAAGGTATGGATGTAAAAGTATAAAAATAAATTGATGAATTGAGCTGATGATGATGACGGTGAGGTGTTGGGATGTTTTCAGTCAGTTACAAGTTATGCAAGTGCGGTTTATTCACTAATAAATGTATTTCTGATACTTTAGCAATTGCCAGTAACAATTGCAGAGAGATTATTATTGTATTATTGTGTGTGTAAGTATAAACACAGTACTTGCTTATTCGTATAATGTAATTTGGCTGCCAAAAGACTTGAGATCATCATTTAGTGGCTGTAGCTGTTCACATCATCCTACAAACACTCACACAGTCAAATAAACACATGGTACGTGGTACACAGCTCAGCGCACACAGATACTACACAGATACAAAGCAAACGTAGCTGTTTGTGTAGGTATACACTGCTACTATACATAATCACACGTAGTGTAAGATATGCCTACTCTTTTTAGCTGTATCTACATACAGATACACTCGTTCGGATACATTTATACACTTAATACGTAACTGAACACTTTAATGCGTATGTGTCATAGAAAGCTAAAGCTAATAATAATGTTTTGTACATTTACTACAACCACAATGTATTGTGTATGCACATTTTCAATTTACACTCATACATGTACTTATTTTACATACAGAACAGGCAAAGGCAAAGACGTTTGGGTAAAAAGGCGTGATTCACCTTGGCCTTGAGGACCACGACGGTTTGTTGCTCACATTGAATGGAAATTATATAATTTGAATGTGTGTGTGTGTGTGCAAAATCTTTTCAACAAATCTTTCAAGTCATTTCATTATTCCACCACGAGTCACCCTACTTATAAGCTAAAAGTCCTCCACAAATGCCTAAACTGCAATGCAATTGTTGAAAAAACGTGTGGGGTTTTCGTATAATAAATGAAGGAGATTGTAATACATAGTTTGCATGATGTAACATGCAAACTTGCAATAAAAAATTAGGTATGCCGAACTGTACAGGAATTTAAAATTGGATACATTGTCAATATGCATATTAGGAACCCCTCTACAAACGTAATAGGTTAGTTAGTGTATAGGAAATGAAGGATATTTTATGCAAGCACTTGATTAACAAGCACATAAAACCTTATAAAAATATTATTGTAACGAAGCTAATAAAATATTTACACACAGGCAAGTATATAATAATACATTGATTGACTGTATAAAAAAGATGCATATATTTCTTAAATAGATTTACATGTGCTTGCATACCTTTGTACCTTTATTGAGTGTCAAGTAATTACTATATTTATATACCAGCATGAGTAGGTGTATAGCAGTTTTAATTTAATTTATTCTTGCACGCAATTACTAGAATATCATTAATCATTAAAATTGTTATGAAGAATTAGATGTTTTTCCATGTTTCTAATTATTATACGGATGCGGATGGGAATATGGGATGCGTGTTTCTTTTAGTGTTTAGTTAATTTTTTAATGAAAGCTTTTATTCTATTTTTGCAGGTAGTTAAATGTTTTAGTTTTACCTTGTGATACATTATCATTATCACATTTACATCACAAGATAATAGTATACAATTTTGTTTACAGACATGACACACATTTGTAAGAACGAACGAACTAAGTTGAAGTAAGAGTGAGACGTGTAGCAAATATTGTATCCTGTATAAAATGTAATGTCACGTAATGAAAGTGACAACAACATTTAATTATCATATTCATTATCTATTTGGATCAAACCATCAATAAATTGCATTTTATGAATTACGAGGAGCAAAGTGCTCTGTAAGTAAAAATGCAATTTACACTAACAAATTGAAAATTACAAAATAAATACTTCACTAAACTTTCAGGAATCTGAAACATTTAGATTTTGTGAAGAAAAGTTTTTACAGGGCGAAAGAAAAGGAAACTTCTTGTACCTAAATAATTAGTATAATTTTTTTGCAACGAACTGAAAATTGATTTTGATGCAATAACAAAATTAACGAAGAAAAAATTATTTTACCAATTTATTACTCTCAAAAAAATTTACATTCCAGTTCATCTGTAAAAAAGATCAGTCTTTATAAATGAAGAGGTACATGATGAAGATACAGCAGTATTAACCTTCTGAAGTATTTGTGAGGTTTGGAGCATAAAATTTAGGATCTCAGTATTTCAGTATCTCGAAGAACTTATTGTGAATTTGGTGAAGATCCATAAACCGAGGAAAAAAATCAGAGCGAATAAAATGAGTCGCAAATACACAAATGAACAACACGATATACTCATTTGTCCGATTTTCTTCACACGACCAGCAGCACCTGACAAAATTCCATGACCATCATCAAAAGTGTCATCCAGACCCGTTAGAAACTTATTTTGTTCTAGAATCTCATTTCTCATGTCTATGCTTAAGGATTTCAACCGCGACACTTTATTCCCTAGTGCATCTGTATATTCGTCATTGGAAGCTTCCAAGGCACCTTCCCCTATGTGTGTAGACATGTCTCTCGAATAACGTTTCTTGCTTTTGTAGGTGCTCTTAAAGGAATTTGGTACTGAAGATTGCCAGGTATTACCGGCATTAGTCCCAATTAGACCTTCTGCAGTCGTAGTTGATATTCGACGCATGTTCTCAAAGATTTCACATTGTTACAAGTCTAATGATCCAACAAAGAATTATCTGTCAACATTTCATAAAAAACAATCGTTCCATGATTTCCTTAGAGACAGATCATGAAATACAATGTGAGTTTACGATTTGTAACTGAAACTACTTGCATGATATACTGTTATACTATTGCCTATCACGGGAAAACTACTGTTTCTATTTTACACACTTTATAATCCAATTACACCAATAATAAATTCACCTTACATACTAAATGTGTATATGAATTGTTTGTCAAATGTAAATTTTTTCATATCTTGTCGAATGTTTGTGTAAATGTTCATACTTCAAGAAGTTAGTTAATAATAATTTAATACTGCTGCTAATCGTGTGTAGAAAATTAATATTTGCACTAATTAGTAAAAACTATCCACACAAGTATTTGTAACAGTAATTGTAATTATATAATAGTCCTTAGTTGATTTGGATGACAGATGAGGTAGGGTTGAAGACAGTAAGTGCAAATAATGTACCGGCATGACAAAAATTAAATGATTCATCTCTCTAGAGTCTTTTGGCTGATGCAATTTGCGAGCGCATATTTCACCACGTAACAAATAATTGCGAGTAAGTAGGTTGGACCAGCATTTGCCTTCATTCATAACGTTTTTACAAAGTAGTACGTTAAAATGCATCCCTGTGTAAAATTAAAGACTTCAATATACAATCTAAAGTCATCGCACAAGCAAATGTAACTGCCTTAACTTAAAAATCCAATTCATGAATGGTTGCTTTTGTTTTTAAAATACATGTACTAGTTATAATTATTTACTTAAGAATAACATATAAGTAGGGATTCCTTGCTCTTGTTTACGTAGACAAATTTCATTCATGCATTCATTTATCAGTATCAGTGATTCATGATATGTTTGAGTATGTACCAAATATATATTAAACCAATAACTATAAGTCGAATTGTAACTTATCTATTTGCTAAGATATAAATAAAAGAAATTTTATTAAATAGATATAATTTCTTCCCATAGCTTTTTACAGTGATTGAGACAGTTATAAAACCAATTGAAGTTACTTCCGTCATTCTTGTTACATGAGAAAATGGGACATTACTGAGAAGATTGGTGTATGTAGGTACACGGTACACATGATTTAGTAAATAGCAATTTCTACAATACACGATAAGATATGTAGGTGCATGAATTGGTGCAAGATACCAGTTAGTTAGTTGCGTATATTATACTTACTGATATCATGAATATTTTAATTTTTGAACATCCTAAATTATTTTTACGTTAAATTACTAGGTATACGTGCTTGATAAACTCAAGAGAAACTGTCATGTCTTTGATCCTTTATTGACGGATATTTATACCTATATGCTATACCTTATCCAAATTATAATCACAGAATTTGCAATGCCAAATAATTCAAGGGCATACAACAAATGCCAGTTATTTGTAAACCATGTTGCGTTGTGATTTCAGCACTTACAAACACAGACACAGACACAACACAAAGTCATATTAGTATAATATGCGCAACTAAAGTGTAATATATTGTACAGTTTAACAGGAAGTTTGTACAAAGCACAAAATTCCACCATAATCTGATGCAATTCTGCAATTTGGTTAGCTCAACCTTCCCACACCTTCTGTATCAGTGTTAAGGATTACAAATGGTCTCATCGGGACTCATCGTGCTGTTACACATATTCCTTTCCATAACAGAGTTATTGTATACTCTCATATCTACGTATTGTGATATGAAAAGAAAAATGTTATTTTCCAACGTGTATGTATGTGATTGAGTTATTTTATTCACGCAGGAGATCAATTTAGTTTCATATAATGATCTGACCGATAAATGCCTACCTAGTCTAAGTTTAGAGATAATTATCACAAATTCGTACCTTACTACGCAGAATAAATAGAATGAAAGAAGCTTCATGTAATATCACACAAACAAACCAACACAATTTAATGATCAGTGCAATTTTTATCTATAGAGTTTCGTATGGTAGTTGAGGAGTGTCAATCATTTCGTCACAATTTTAAATTGTTGACATTGGTTGAATTATATGCGAATTTGTTCACACAATTATTCTTATCATGTAAATATAAATACATTATTGCGAATTGATTATAATATTTATGTAATATTGATTTTCATTTGTGTATAGAGAAAAGTCAGTTTGAAAGTTTTCATTAAGCGAGAGAATTCAGTGTACACCAGAATTTATAGGTCCGTATGAAAACATGCATAATTAGCAATGGATGTAAAGTGTCAGTAATTTGTAAGCCTATTATAGACACCTAAGCACTAGGCAATGTATGCATCACATCAACAACTATGTGGAGCAGGGGTAATATTTCATGTACTGCTACCACAAGCAAAATTTTTGGACATTAAGGAATTAAATTAGCTACTACCTGCAGTCTGCATATATCAAAACATCAAAAGATAGATATAGAGAGAAACAGCAGTCGCTAGTCTCATGTGTTAGATAACTGAAGGCAAAGAAACAAAGAGATTCGAGAGTTATTATGTTAAATTATCTTCCACAAAACTACGTGTAAAGGTTTCACTTTCCATTTCCATATGAGTTTACAAATGTGATGTAACAACTGCAGCAGATGAATGCATGTCCGTTTATACATGAAACCTTGAATGCTTGCTTCAGCCTATAGAAAGCTCCCAAGCAAATGTAATAAAAGAGTAGTACCCTAAAATTAGCAACAATGGCATACAATGTAAGTACTTTAATAAAAAAAATATTCTAACCTACGTACGTCAATTGAACAGAATCCTTTCGATATTATAGGAGTTTGCCATTGCATTACATATATCCGATGAAAAGCAAATTAATGAGTCAAGCTTGTGTTACTAATACAATAAAATCTTAAGAAGCTGAAACACATCTTGTTTTGGTTTAGTTTCTTAGTTTCTTCAGTCCTCGAATGTTGTAGCCCATGCTGTGTGTGTATCATTTAATGCAACTTGCATCGCATCAAAACTGCCTTACACTTACACATAGAAAGCATGGAGTGTGAATTCTAGAAGTATACGAGCTGAGTCAGCCAATAGAAGAAAAACTACGGAAGGTGTGGTCACCTTAAGAGAGAAGTCTGCCTAAACTCGAATCTTTTACCGGGGAAGTTACTCTCAATGCTCTCAAAGTCACTCTCCATGTATTACAATGGTTAAAACATTTCACAGCGGAAGTCCCTGTTTATTGTGCAATGTATGTACTTATACTGTGTATGTATGCAAAAAGCAATTCGCAAGTTCACAAGAGTTTATTATATAATACTACTACTTTAACATACCTATAGATAATGTGATATTCACCCTGCTTAAACCATTTCTTGATATAACTGCATCATGTACAATGTGTAGGTACTTTAGGTACTATGTAACTCACTTCACTTACTAAGCTGTAGTATTCTCTTACCTTTATCTAAGATCTACTGTAGTAGTTTCGTTTACAGCAAGGGCAAAAGGCATGGCGTGATGCTTTCTGCTTTGTATAGCAGCTAAAGCATACGAAACGAACTAAACTACCTACCTAACTATAGTAAGTCGCAGCTGCTTTAAAAAATAAATTGTATGAGCTGATTGTGAGTTGAGTATAAGTTACCATTTAATACATACATACATACGTATATGTATAATATTCATTCATTGCGCAAAGGTATGCAAAATTCCGGAATATCTACTCATATGCATACAAAATATATCTGACAGTACCTACTACAGAAAATTATACTAAAGAATCTATACATAACTATATACTTTAATTTTCTACACGTTACTGTATCCCTTACAGCTTACCAATTACCATTCATTTCAGCTTTAGCTGCTATACAAATACAATACTGTCTGTCATTTACTAAAATTAACTTGAACTTACCTACTCCAACCTTTGTTAATATTCAAAAATAATACACTTAAATATTAACCAGAGTATTACAACTCTGTATTTCTGTATACATAGTTTGGAATTTAGGGCTACAATTCATAGGTACCTTGGTTCATTTGGTTAGCATTCAGCGTGTTTAAAGCGTTTTGTGTGTGAAAGTGTATACTGCATGGTGCTTTGCTGTGTAGTGTAACAGTTTAAGTCAAGTTGTATAGATCGACCATACATACATACATACAAATATTGAAAGACTCTTTGTGCATGTACTGTACATAAATATATCGTTCTGTCTGCTGCTGTATCTCAGACTTGAGCTGTGTGTGACGTGACATCCGTCTGCCTAATTTACCTTCACCATTTACAACTCCAGATTGAAACGGTGTGAGTGAACCACGTTGTTACCAAACTTCACTATTCCACCATTAGATTCTAAAGGTAAGTTGATTTTTACAAAGTTAATTACAATTTACATTATTATTAACAACAATTATTACAATACAATCAATCATTTAGTTTGTCCTCTAAAGGTACTAAAGAAACATCTGTACATTTTATATATCTCCGTTGAAAATCTATTGACTACCTATTCTATTCTATACTGTCATTTCTTACAATCCACTTTTTACTTACCGCCCGGCGAGATGCTTGGAAAAAAATTCTGATTTCCTGAGTAAATTCTACTCTTTTTTAGGGTACTTTTTTAATTGCTTGTAAAACATTTAGGTTTCTTTAGCATAGAATTTTGACTTAAAAAATTGAACACTATAAAAACGCAATATCAGCAGCTGTTACGTCAGTTTGCAAGAATTTATAGTAGTAAGTGTTCGTACAAAAAATTAATGGAATACAATAATGGTCTAGTTGGGGAACTTGATAGGATGCTGTAGGCGATATGAAATGTTTCCGAACATATAATTTTCATTAATTTGCTTTGTGGTTTACTTTAATAGCCAGCAAGAAAAAGAGAGCAAAGAATCGAGCCCAGTTGGATCGCATTCTGTCTGAATTCAGCCTTCAATCAGTGTGCTAAACCTGCTGTTATTATTGGCCATATTGTTGTGGTTCTAAAATTATTCTGACTGAGTTGAATTTCTTCATATTTTGAAGAGTACAAAATGAACGGCGAAATGGATAGCGTGGCTCACAAAAAGAAGCTTATCACGCGGAACCTTCAAGAAGTTTTAGGAGAAGATCGACTGGATACCTTGATGAAAGAGAGAGACTTGAAGGTAAATTATTAAATAATTACAATATTGTAATTAGATTATCTGTAAAAATGTACAAGAGCCTGTAGTATTACTTTGCAAACTTTGCATTCATTTCTATTATTTTTTTCAGGTTTACTGGGGTACAGCAACCACGGGCAAGCCCCATGTGGCATATTTTGTTCCGATGTCCAAAGTAGCGGACTTTTTGACAGCTGGATGTGAAGTTACAATTTTGTTCGCTGATTTGCACGCTTATTTGGATAACATGAAGGCACCTTGGTCTCTATTAGTTTTGAGGACGCAATATTACGAAGAAGCTATTAAAGCAATGTTAATGTCTATTGGCGTGTCTCTGGACAAATTGAAGTTTGTCAAAGGATCAGATTACCAATTTACAAAGTTGGTGATATTACAATTACTTAATTCGATATCCATATACAGGTTTAATAATTAATATCAGGTTTAATAAAATTAATCTACAATTTGTTTTTACTTTAATCTTTGCAGAGAATTTACAATGGATGTTTACCGTCTATCCTCAATGATTACAGAGCACGACTCTAGAAAAGCCGGTGCTGAGGTTGTCAAACAAGTTGATCACCCTTTACTCTCTGGATTATTGTACCCAGGTTTACAAGCATTGGATGAAGAATATCTTAAGTGCGACGCACAATTTGGTGGAGTAGATCAACGAAAGATTTTTACTTTCAGTGAAAAGTACTTGCCCCAGTTGGGTTACAAAAAGAGAATACATCTTATGAATCCAATGGGTAAGATTTGTTTTTATGTCATATTTTTTCATTGCGTGTTTAGTGTTTAAGCTTATAATTATTAGTAGCTATTAATTGTATAGTGTAAAATTCTAGATGCAAAATTATTATTATTTATCCAATGTATGAGAAAGTTTATGACTATTTTATTTTTGCTACAGTTCCCGGATTGGCTGGTGGAAAAATGTCTTCCTCAGAAGTTGAATCAAAGATTGATTTACTGGATAGTCCCGAAGATGTAAAGAAGAAACTTAAGAAAGCTTTCTGCGAACCTGGAAATATTCAAGACAATGGTGTTCTGTCTTTCGTGAAACACGTTATCTATCCTATATTTGGGGAAAAAGAAGCTTTCAAAATTGAGAGATCGCCGGAAAATGGAGGAAGTTTGGAATTCCCTACTTTTAACTTGCTAGAAGAGTCTTTTGCTAAAGAGGTAAAAACGGGAGACCGCTACTACATAGCACATGAAATGTTATTGTTCTTACATTGAATTGTTTGTATGTTTAGGAAGTACATCCAGCGGATTTGAAAGCAGCTGTATGCAGTTACATAAATCGTCTGCTTGGTCCTATCCGTCAACGATGGAGTGAAAGTAAACAATTGCAAGACTTGGTTAAAAATGCTTACCCGGATCCATCCAAAATGGGTACTTAAAACTCAAAATTCTGTTTTCTTCTCCGTTTTTAATGTTCTATACTTATAGTATTACATTAATTGATTATATATTCTTTGCATACAGTTCAAGAAGATATTATGGGTCCTCACAAGTTAGACATCCGAGTTGGTAAAATTGTGGAAGTAGAAAAGCATCCAGAAGCTGATGCCTTATACATCGAAAAGATCGATTTAGGTGAGTTAGACAGTTTAATACAATCAGAATTTGTAATTTTAGTACATTGAACCTTAAAGGTACTAACACTGCATTTATTATTGTACTTGGAATTGGTACTACCTTTTGAATTTGACCTGTTTTTATTTAATTAAAAAAATTCTTACAACAGGGGAGGCAGAGCCACGAACTATAGTTAGTGGATTGGCAAACTACGTCACACTTGAAGATATGAAAGACAGAATGGTTGTGGTACTTTGTAACTTGAAACCAGCTAAATTGAAAGGAATTATGTCGTCCGGAATGGTGTTGTGTGCTTCAAAGTAAGTTCAATTACATTAACCTCAGAAATGCTGACTAATTAACTTAATTAGTTTTCTTCGATCGATCTAATCTGACTAATGTTTGTGTTTATCAGAGATGACCCTAAAGATGTAGAACCTCTATCACCACCACAAGGGTCCTCAGCAGGAGATCGTGTATTTGTAGATAACTACGAAGATGGAACTCCTGAAGAAGTATTGAACCCTAAAAAGAAGATATGGGAAAAGCTACAAGTAGATTTTAAACTAAATCCTTCACATACAGCGCAATGGCAAGGGAATGATTTGCTCACATCGAAAGGTCCCATCACATCGTCTAGACTAAATAACGTACCAATTCGGTAAATTGTAAGCTATATTTATATCAGTACTAGTATTGTAATTTATAAGTTATTCAGTTATTTCTCGTAGAATTAAACGCTAATAAATATTCTACAAATTTTTGCATATCGGCTTTTGAAAAAACATTCTTACGGAATTCTAAAATGAATCGTAACTATTGTATGATGTAATTTAAGGTAAATGGCAATTGGTTCGCATTATTAACAATTACTAGTTTACAGTTACAGCAATAATTTATATCTTATTGTATTGCTGTTTTCCCATTTTTTACCATAGTTAAGTCAATAAGTTAAAAAATCTACCTACTACCGTAACGTTATGTTAATAATTACAATAGAATAAGCAATAATAGACAAGAATGCGGGTTGTTGTTTGTAATTCATTAGAAGTTTTATGTCGGCAGATACGGTTTTTTAATATGCCTCGTATGCATGGTGTCTAAAGTGTTAACACTGTGTTTGTATCAAGATTTCCTTTAAATCTTAATAATTTCGATCAACTATCAGTTAAGAGTGCAAAAGATGTAATAATATTATTATGTAAACTTAACCTTACTCCGCATTGTTAGATACATCCAAGACATCTTTTAGTGCTACAGGCTTACCTATGCAATTCAAGTTATTTTTGAGCCGTTTAAATGGAGTAATATCCAATCTGCCGACATAAACATAGCAATAAATTATAAATATTTAGCAATATTATAGTTTAGTTGTCCACGCTGCACATAATTTGATATTTTTGTCGGTTAGAATATAAGTTTGCGATTGTGGACTCGCGAATCTGTTTAAGTACATTACATTACAAACCTTTTGACATGAATAAGAATATCTGTAAATATTCATGAAATTCTGTTATTGTGTATGAAAAAAATATTTATTGTATTGTAAACATAGATTCTGCTATTGTTTTCATTGATTGAAGACCTTTAGTAGTTTGGAGTACTAGGTAATACAGAAGTAATTTATTTGGTCAGGTAATCGTGAGATTTGTTAACAAAGCCGTATCAGTAAAATGTCTCACATTTAATCAATACTGCTGTGCTACTCCCACACTTCTACTATGTAAATGAAGACATTTAAGACATAAATATACATAAAGAGTTGCGACTATTAGACTTACGACTTATATCCAGCCTATTTAACTGAACAAAACGATGGAAGCGAATAAACTTTGTGATCTTATCTCAACATTTGCATTATGCACACAAATGTGTGATAAACATGATTTATTTCTCATCATTTTTTTATTACCACCCCCACAGACTTTCGTTTGTGACGTTCATTCATAAATGCATTTAGCTCTAAACCCCACGTACCGTGTTGACACGTCATTTTTTATTCAAATCACGTCATAGTTTTAAAGTATTGTGTAACAGTAGCATAGCAACATTAGACGACAAACAAGGTGTCAAAATTCAAAGTTACCGAAACCTTCAGTTCAGACAAACTCCTTTGTTGCGATTGCGAGTCTCTTTTGTGAGTCATTCAGTTTTCATGAGCATGGGATGAAAGTTTTGATTCTGGAAGCTCGTCTAATATTTCTCCATCATCCACACAGTTTCTCTGGAAGATTCCTATTCTTGTGAGTCGTAAAAGGTTGAATAAAATCTAACCTTATCAATTATGTGTGCCTACCGAAGGTATTGGTCTCCCCCCGATGTCGGAATGGCAGCAACTGGAAACTACATTTCTCCACCGGGTCACCGCTCAGTAAGTCATAAATGGTTACAATATTGTTTTCATTCATGGACTTAATAGATAATGTTCTGGAGTTTCTTGGTAATTGTCATTTGTAGTTAGCTAAATGTACCTAAAATTAAAATAGCACTTAAAATAATTATCAAAATGTGAGGTTTGCATTTTTCTTCACCAATTGTTATTTTCCGGGTATTTTGGAAGAAGCTGGAGCAACATAGAATTGCTCCAGCAGCAACATAAACCTGGTTTCTCAATTTCTCAAGATAGAGAAAATCTAACATTTTGGATTTATGTTGTCTCAAGTGAAAATCTGCAGTTTTCCATGTTGGTTTTTGCGCTGTGTTCTTTCATGTGTACCTACTAGTACCTGTGTGCGGTGAAATACTTGGAAAATATTTTGTTAGTAGCATTTCCAAACTAGAAAACCATATTTTATGTTTAGGCAATCATCCTCCAGGTAAAATTACTTTAGTGTAGAGTCTGTAGAGTGGTAACGTAAAATGTGGTTTTCCAGTTCCAGGATCAAAGCAAATCAGCCGAGAGAAGACCTAGAAATTGAGAAATAGAGCGGAGTTGGTGAAATATCGACTAAAACACACCACAACGCATGGCTTTTCATTAAAGCTATACTTTTGCTGCAAAAACTGTGTTGTAATAGCAATACTAAATTGTCTGTATATTATACCAGTGGCCCACTTGTCCTTGTATTCCCCGAGAAGGATTGTACATTTGTACTGACTACTGTACAGTCTGTAAAACACAGTTGTAGTAATTGTATTAAACGATAAATATAATTACGAGGAAAGATATAATATTATGGTCATCATAATCATATTACTCGTGTTTCTGTCCGGATTACACATTTGAGTGTAAGTTGTGAGGCATAAGGTGATGTTGATGGTGATTGATACACATACATCATAGTGATGCATCAGAAGGTCATGATTGTGCTTGTGCTTTATTAGTGTTTACTAGGGACTGTTTCCTACATGCAATAATGTTTTTATATTATGTGTAAATCCAAAAACGACTACCACAGTATTGTATGGATCGTCAGATCCGATCATGTAGTAATATTATAAGTTTAAGTATAAGTATTTGTACCCTTATGTATACAAGGACTAGGGACATTTATTGAGATATATCTAATCACATACATATACATACACAGTACATAGATATACAAAACCAGCATGTTATGTATATCGACTATATATTCCCCTCCTTTTGGCCTTTGCCATGAAACCCTTTTTACCACACACATCTGTGCTTTTGCTCTGCTTTTATAAACTCAGATAACTTTTACAGACATACAGACACAGTTATATCTCTGTAGTTAGAAATACTTTGCAACAGGACAACACAACATGCATATTATTACTAGTAGTATGCGAGGAGTATGAGGAACATGCATCTACCTAGGTTACTAGGTATATGTTGAACTGATTAGGACAATGATGATGATGGTATGCATAACCTTCATTAGCAATTCAGTCGTCATTTGGCTCTGCATGTTTATTTTATTACTAGTAGTAGGTATTATTATTATTGTCTAGTCTATGTGTGTGTGTTTGTATATCTGTATTTTACATGTGCCCATAGTTTGGCCACGCTATGTGCACAATAACCAACCTGTGCTCCTCCTTTCAGTTTCACAGATTATGCACAGTACATTTTACTGAAAAGTTTTTAATATTAGATAGGTACTCTTATACAGATAGTAGGGGTTATGCGTGATCACGGACTCCGTAGACCGTAGCACGTTAGATTAAAATTTTCCCCTTTCGCGCCACAAATC